>CAVNYN010268751.1:0-85699 GCA_963692815.1 Nyctanthes arbor-tristis | reverse complement strand
CTTTTTTAGCTATTACTATGTTGCTCTGCAATCAAGGATCCTAGATTCAGAGCAACATAGTAATAGCTAAAAAAGGCGGTTTTCGATTTATTTTCTTTGGGATCTTCTTCATCAAACTGTTCTGCTCCTAAAGTTGCAAGTGCCGGTTCCATCGCCCCACTTCCTAGAGCTAGCAAATATATTGACATGTAAAATAGAGCAATTTCGCCTCGTGATTGAGGGTGGCATAGCTCGCCGATTTTCCCACAACCTTTTGGCTCAAGCATGAATGCCTGAGTAGAGAAAGATAATAGCACCAGTCCCTACAAAAACCAGAGAAAAATCAATCAATCAAAATGTTTCAAATGGTATTCCAAAAAGTTATTGAAAATGAGTGCCACTTACAATGACTAAAACAAGTTGAAATACAACACAAGTGAGGTATCTTCCTAAGTATGAGTCACTAAGAAAAGCACCCAAAAGAGTGCAGACATTAAGAGTTCCTATCCATGTGCTAAATGTGTTAGCTGCATCAGCATTCGATTGCCTTAACACCGACTTTGCGAATAGAACCATATTCACTTCCACTCCCGTGAATGCAAGTGCGGTTAGCCCTTCGATCACTGAACAAACCGATCAAGTACAATTTAGTAATGAAAAACTGCATTTTCCTAAGATAGAAAATGTTGAAAGAAAAATACCAAGCAATAGCATTCCTGATCTCCATCCGCCCGTTTTCCCTTTGATTGCTGGTTTGCCATAAATGTCTATCGTCCCATCTTTCGTGCTATCATCCATAATTCGAGTACTTCTTTCCTGCATAAAAAAATAGAAAGAGCTTGATTAACAAGTGTCAAGAAAAGATAGAAATTAAGTCACATATCTACTTTGTCAAAAGTTTATGCTTGAAAATTACCATGGTTCTTCACCTTAAGAATCACATAGCCACCATGGGTTTCTTATACAGTTATCCAATATAAAGGCAAGAAAGTGTTTAAAAGTATTAAAGAAAAAAAAATCAAAAGGAGAAAATAAATGAAAACAAACTTTTAAGCTATCCTAATCATTGAATGTTAGAAGGAATTGCTGCCAATAAGCTAAAATGTACTTTTTTTTTTTTAAGGAAATATAATTAGCACTATGGACGCATGCTGACCACTTGATTCATTTTGTTCACGCTCTTCTTTTTCCTTCCGAGGAATCGATGGTTGCATCCGATGGGATTTTAGAATTGATACTTGAAAAACATAAGTTGAAACTATGTTTACCGTGCTATGTACCAAACACGCGCTATTAGTTTGCGGGATAGGATTGAAATTAAATGCATTTTGTTCCTAGTTTCTAGTTTCTACTAATTAAGTGCTAACAATAATAATTGTCTTCATTGAATTACATTTACTTTCATTTTCCATCATTTATTACAACTCCCAAACAGCATTATTAAAGATGAAAAGACAAACCTCAGTGACATAAAAGATCCCACCGTCCCATAAAATGGCCCAGTTTCTATTTTTATTTGTCCGAACTTATAGTCTATTTATATAAACAAAGGCGAAGTTAATAATTTCTTTTCCAAGTATGCCCTTAGCCCATTTAATGACTATGTTAACTAGATACGAAAGTGATTTAATATTAAATAAGGGCATATTAGGGAAGTAATTGTAAATATTGTATTTCCGAGAACATTAATTCACAGTTCTTAATCTACGTGAAAAATTAATATGAGCCTATTTTTATGTGACGGAGGGAGTAGTTGGTTAAGATCGGAAGCTCTTGACTATACTGTTTAGTTGCGCCTATTAGAAACGATACAAAACAAGTATTCGCATACACAATCTTTCAACATCTTCATTAGTTCAAAATCCTTTTCTTTTTTCGTTTTTGGCCTGAAAAATAATCAAAAAGACCATATATGTATATATATATATAAAAGAGTTATAGAGACACAAACGTGTTAATTTCTTGACATGAACAAGTCACAATCTTAATTATTCTTAATTATAGCATTCTTAGATTTAAAGCTGATCATGTTTCTCTTCAGATCCATCTGTTTCTAGGTAAAGTCAATTCACAGAATGATGTACAAAGACACAGTATAATATAGTTGCCCACAAAAAGTATAGGCAAAACAGAAAGCAGCTATCTTTTTTGTTGCTTTGGCATGTACACCACTAAGCCTGTTTAATTATAGGATCTTGACATGCTAGATCAATCCTCAATAAAATAAAATGAATTGATTGTAATGGATTTGCTGAATGATGTGTTGGGTTTGTTGCCAAAATAATCTAAAGTTGAAAAGGAAAAGGAAAGGGAAAGAAGAAGAATCCTAAGAGGAAAAAGAATCCAAATCATAGAAGGATTGTCTTGTCTTCTAAGGAAACGAATCCTATAAATAGAGATATTTTCTTCTTCTTTTATGCACAAGTGGTACAA
The DNA here is from genome assembly GCA_963692815.1 of Nyctanthes arbor-tristis. Lineage (NCBI taxonomy): Eukaryota > Viridiplantae > Streptophyta > Magnoliopsida > Lamiales > Oleaceae > Nyctanthes > Nyctanthes arbor-tristis. The sequence continues at coordinate 83,287 of CAVNYN010268751.1, read as the reverse complement.
GTGAGTTGAGAGAAAAATTAGTGAGTTTAGCACTTTGAAGAGTTTTCTTGTAACTCTTTGTGGTTTGTTCAAAAGGTAGAAAATTAGGTGTTGTAAAACTCGGGGTGCCACTTGGGTCGGGTCAGAGAGTCTTGTGAAGAAAAATAGTAGCCTAGCGTCTTAGGATTTCTTTAATTCTTCGCGAGTTAGGCAAATGGTAGAAATTGATAGATGCGGTAAAACTTGGTATATTTTTCTTGTTATACTTGGGGAATTGGTTTGGCGAGTGAAAATTCTGTATGATTGTAAGCGACTTTAATTATATAGTGGAAAGTTTTGACAGTCTATAAATTTGTCTTCGTTCCTTTATTTTTTCTTGTCTCAATTAAATTCCTTGAACAACGGTCCTACGAGTGTAATCGAAGAATTTGTCCTAATTCCCAACATGACGATGTTGTGTCATTTCTTGATTTAAAAGCCAAAAGACAAAGGGAGAAAAAGACCAAGAAAATAAATACAATGATTGTGGCAAGAAAAAGAGTTTTGACCTAGTAAATCAACAACTACACTTCTGTGCATATATAGACATGAATGACTTTTCTGGTGTGTGTTGAAAATCAACAATGTGTTAAGAGAATGATGGAGTTATACATGCACCAAAAAGAAAGGCAAAAAAATGCAGGCTTCCCATTTACCTGGAAATCATTGCAAGCTAAAGAGGCATCAGCATTAGTACTGGAATGCTGTTTTGTCTCCATTTCTTCTACACAAGTTGGTGCCTTTTTCTGGGGTTTGTTGAGAAAAAATGGGGTTTGGGCCTTGGGGAATTATAGTTGATGAAGGGGAGGTGATGAAATGGTGGGATTTAGTTTAGGTGAGTAGGTTCCATGCAAGTGCTGGTTAATTATTATTATTTTGAAAGGTTAATTAACTAATTTAGTATATAGAAGGTTTGAAATTCTATCTTAGAATGCCAACTTTGTTAAGAGGTACGTTGGTTGATTATTCTATAATTTATTTTGCAATTTTTCAATATTCATCTCTTAGCATGTCCTACAAGATGGTAACTCATTTGAGCGTACCAAACTCGAAATTCAAATTTGTGCTTATTTTTGAATCTTAATTGGATCAATTTGCTCATTGAAGCTTAATAAGCTTCAACACCATATTAAAACTTGGTTCTATTTTAAAAGGTCAAAATTATTAAGGAGAGTAGTTCACACATTTATAATAATTTTTGAATATGGGACTTTATCCTTACAGAATCAATTAAGTAGAGATTATGGGGAATCAATGTGAAAATCAATTTTTCATTTAAGAAAACTATATCTGTTGTTAGGAATGAAGTTTGATAATTGGTTAACTAATTTTATAACGAATTTTAAGTCAAACGGACACTTCCATTAAGCAGAGGATTTGTGCACATTGTTAGCATTAATTTCATTTCTTGTAGTAATTTTTAATTTTCTTGACACGAGTTTCGTGTGAGTAATTTAGCCAGAGAGTGCATCTAAATGTGGTTGGTATTTCCGAGAAATTATAAGGCACCAAACGTATGACACCATTATATATAGTGTCATGCGCTCATGTGTGCTTAGATACATATGGATTCTCCAGGTGGCGTGCATCTTAACACGCCATGCACATGGACGTATGGTACCATAATGGTGCCATAAGTATGGTGCCTTATCACCTCTAGCATTTCCATTTCTTGTAATTTGTAGTTCTCTTGATATGAGTTTCCTATCAATTTTGTTATTTATCTAGCAGAGATTATTATCAATTAGTGACACCTTATATGTGTCATACATTAGGAGTTAACTTAATTTTTTCTTCCTTTTTTTTTTTTTGAAGGAAAAATAAATTTCATTTGTTGCTATCACCACAAATATGTGGATGGAAAAAAAAATAAAGGAATACAATCAAACCAATGGTTCAACTCCAACGACAAAATAGCATAAGAAGCAAGAGTATGAGGTATATATGAGTACGTTAACTGTAATAATATATAGTATTAACATGGGAAAATATATTCACACCACCATTTTTACAAAAGGCATCACATTTTGATTGTATTGAAAATCCTTAATATTATTATTCATGACATTATACCCCTTAATATCTTTTGTTTGGTACTTCACGCGATTATTCAATAAATAGATCTTGTTTTTAATGACAACTTTCATTCCAAAAAAATTGATAATATATAGTTTAAAATCAAGAGAAAACTTATTGTTTTACTTTATATTTTTTACTATTTTACTTATTTAGAATTTTAGTATTTCTTTTAACGGAATTTTTACAAAATAAATGTTATTGTACACAAGTTGTAATAAATATTAAAAAATTATATATAAAACTATGACATAAAAAAGTTAATGACTTAAATATCAAAATTTGTGTAGTTAAAGGATCTTAAATACAATTGATGTGTGGTGTAGTTAGTAAAATTTGTTGTATTTATATAACCACTCATTAATAAATTATTAAGTTGTATGTTACAAATTGTTAAAGCACATTACCCTTTCCTATACTTATGACATATATATATGCTGATTAATGTCTCTATGCTTAAGTGACATTAATCACATATGAATTGTTGATGACCACCCGTAATGATAGATAGCATTAATTTATCACATTCACTCTTATTAATTATTAAAGATGAGAATAATACAATTTATCACCAACAGTGTTATTCATTCAGTATTGTCAACCGTCTGTTTATAATTCATTACAAAAATGGTCCCCAACATTTGCCTCCGCATTGCAATATTCTCCTAACTTTGATGTAAACGGCTTTCATCCTCAAGAATAAGTGCATCATTAGATCAACTAATTAATGGTGCTATGAAAAGAAAATTTTATTTGGAAAAAAAGAAAAGAAAAATGAAATTAGCCTTTCATGACCTAAACAGCTGCTACTTTATATGTGTGAATTTTTACCATGCAATAAATTCTTCAAGCTTCAACAATAGATAAATATTAAATATATATATATATATATATATAATTATCTTCTCACGTTTTTTTCTGGTGAGAACTGTTTTTAATTATTTTGATTAATTAATTAATTAATTAATAATCTAAAATTCTAAATGTTGGGCAATAATAATTAGCAAAAATAAAAAAATGCCCCATCTTAATCGTTATTATTATTTTAACTACTTATCAACCATGCGAAGCACAGAAAATGCTGTCCACAATAATAATAATAATAATAATAAATAATTAAATAAATATTAAAAGAATTATAAATCTATCTATATAATTTAAAAGTTCATATTGAAATAATTTCGTACAGTAATTAATCGATAACACTTAAATACTAAAAACCCAACCAAATTAATAAAAAATCTGTAAACTTTTTAAGTATGACGTTTGTAGTTGTATTGGCTGGTTTGCTTTCTTTATCGAGTATAATATTACCATCTTCAAATGAAAACAACTTGTAAATGAAACCTTTAATGATGCACCGATAGTTTTGCATTATTTTCTGAAAGAATTTTTGCTTTTAGGACATGATTTTGAAATCTCATAACAATTAACAAAAAATTTCTGACATTCACCGTGAGTGTGCTAGAAAATTACTATAACAATTAATATGGTCTAATTGCACAATCCAACTCCTTTTTTTAAGAAAAAATATTGCACAATCCAACAAAAACAAAAAGATTGATGTACAACTACTGCAGCTAGTTTGCCAAGTTTAGCAGTTTTTATTCAAACGAAAATTTTTGAAAAAAATGAGCCAAAAGCTATTCATTCGAGCCTCACCAACTCTTTGCCGCTTCACATTGGCTTTATATGCCATTTTATACCTCAACCTTGGTCAAGTTGGCAAACTATCTGGCCAATCGCCCTTCATCTTAATAAGATCTATAAGATTGGAAATTGGCCAACTTTGAGCAGAATCATTCATAATTTTATTTCTAATCAGGGGATGACGTATGCACGGTAGCCACCATATACTCCGCTACCCCGTTTTTAGAAAAATATTCCTTTTAGAACACTTTAGAAAAAAAAATAAAAATAAAAATTATTGTTTCAATTAGGGGTTGACAATTTTCAGTTATCTATTCTGCCATCTTCTAACTCCTATGTGTCTCTAATCAATTTTAAAAAATTGCTACTATACATGTAAATCTTTTATCAAAGTTTTCTATGAAAGCCACACTTTGAAGACCGTTATAGAGACACATTTGTAAAAGATAAGAAACTACAACTGCAGTATCTATACTTTGGATATAGCGTGGTTTTCATAGAAAAACTATCATCATGGAATAAAACTTTCAATCTTCAACTATAAATAAATATTACAAATATATGAATATATGAATATTTAATTAATCTTTTCACGCTTTTCTGGTGAGAATAGTTTTTAATTGTCTTGAGTAATTAATGCAAATATTGTTGAGAGATAATTAGCAAAAATTTAAAGAAAAAAAAATTGCAGATTTGGAAGCTAATCAAATCTCCATCTGTTTTTTTTCTTTTTGGGAAGAAAATCAAATCACCATATCTCTCTCTCTCACAACTATTAAAAAGGGGTTTGAAACCACCTAATTAAAATAAAAATTAAAATGCCGTTATACCACATGCATGTGTCTTGGCCAAATCTCCAACTTAATCTTTAGTATACTTAGTAAGATTTATCAGTTAAATGTGCTAACAAATAAAGATCGAAAACTTACAACGGTGGCTGGTTTGATATAAATATATATATATATATATATATATATGCTGACAAATTGCTAGGAGAGACAAGTTCATGGAGTTGGGCAAATTTACTTACTCACAATATGCTCTATGAGAAGTCAACTATCAATTGATCAAATACAAGTACATGAAACTAAATAATGAATCGTTTATCACGAGAGATCTCTCCATATATTATTATAGAAGCCCTTTTAGCTCCATAAAAATTCCTTTGGATTGGCAGCATTGGATCCGAGCATGTGGATCTACGTCTAACAATGTTATAAAATTTAGATTATATAGGGATAGTATTTTTGATAGTTGACTGCATCTCTAACATGCAAATCACGACAACTAATATTAATTACTAAAGCATGCGCAAATACATAAAATTAAACAAATTGAAGTATATAAATTGAATAATAATAATAATACACTTACTAACGAGAAGTCAATAAAAAATGTAAAGGATCGATTTCGGGAAAAAATGTAATGGATCAATTTCGGGAAAAAAATGTAATGGATCGTACGATAAACACTTACATTAATTAACACATCATTAAATTAAATCGACTAAATCAGATCTTCATATAATATGGTAATTCACTAGACACTAGATAGCACACATGATCTCTTTGCAATTGAAAATCTGAAAGAAAGCGTGACACACCCCACCCCCAAGTACTTGAAATGTGACATGTGTCGATGATAAGAATATACCATCAAGACTTGCAAATATGATAATAATGTTTGAAAAACTTTTGGTAGCATTTCCCTGAATTTTACAATAAAACCATTCTGTAAGAAATGATAAAAATTCCAAAACACAACTCCATGCATATATAAGTGGTTTGAATGAGGGCAATAAAGGTTAGATATTCACATTCCGGGAATTAGGTCTCGAGTTCAAGCTACACATATGACCTCCCCTATCTCCCCCTTGTGTGTGTCTATATATATATATATATATATATATATAAACTCCATACAATATAAGGTCACCACTTTCAACCAAAAAAAAAAAAGTAAAAAGTAAATTAGTGAAATAAACTAACCCAATTTAATTTTATACAAGGATGTTAATTCATGCTAATAACAATAAGTGTGGTTAGCTCATTTTCCTTGAACTTAATATGCATGAAGTGCAAAAAAAAAAATAGGTGTTACAAAAGATAACTACGTGCTCTATTTCAATCGGATCATGCCCAACCTATATGAAAAGACTGTGTCTATAGAATAGACTTGTATTTCGAAAGTTGCTTAAACTTAGTTGTCACTTGTTAAGAAAAATCATCTGGAGAAAAAAAATTATGTGAGTTAACAAGACCCGGTGATTGGAAAATTAAATTATGTGAGCTAACAAGACTCAATAATTTCAAAAGTAATAGTAGTTTTTCCTTACAAATATTCTCACATAACCGACGATAGATCATAACTAGAAACTAGCTAGTATCCACCATCAAGGCACACAAATATGATTACTATTTTTGAAAAATTTTGACAGCATCTCCCCTAATTTTACAATAAAACTATCATGTAAGAGAACATGTTGATTTATAATGACCCCGCACAAGGTTGATGAACTGAGTATGACACATGTAGTAAATTATGTGTGCATAAATGAGCATAGAAGAAGTGTATTGTATTTGTCTGTTTCACAAAATATGTAAATATAAATATAATTAAAATTGTTGACGTCAAATTTCGACCTTGACTCAACAAAAGAAACTTGCTTATGCGGAAAATTTGTATCTGAATCAACTTAAACAATAAATGCATGAGTTAAGTGTATCTGTGAATTTATGAATGGGAGTTCCAAGAGAGTAAATGCAAGAGAGACAAATCTTCATGAAAGTGAGAGAAAGGAACCCGTGAGGCGTTTTTCCCTCCATTTATAGTATTCATTTGTATGATTTTAATGATTACAAGTATTTAATGCTATCCAATAGGAGGCGTGCGCGGGTCTAATCAGCTGGAGTTATGTTCCAACTTTTTGACTAATTGCTATTTAAATATTGCATGGGGAAGATAACCAACGTCTTTGCAATAAATGCAAGAGTCTAATCAGCTGTAAGTGATAAGGCTTACATGTGGGTTTGCAAGTTGCTTTCCAACTGGTGTTATCCGGGTTCAGCAATAAATGACCTCACGACCTTGCGAGCTGGATGATAGGGGCCTGGGTCGTTGAGTTCTGCCAAGTCATTAGGTCATTGAGCAGAGCAGGGCACCAAGGCCTTACTGTAAAATTCCACTGAACTGTTGACCTGACGACCACAAAAATGATTGATTCTTATTTTGAAATAGAAATTAAAAATAACAGTTCTTGATTTTAGATTTTACTCAATTTTAGAAGAAGGAACAAATGCACAGAAAGAAATGGAACAATTGATTTTGGTCGAAGTAGTGGTAGGACTCTTTTTCATTAACACAGCACGAAGGTTATAATTGAATGGCCATTGCCTGTCAAGCCAGCTCGACAAGTTTCACAAGCGTGAATAAACGGAAAGTACTCAATTTCATCTCATAAAGTACAATTAAAAACTGTATTGTAATAGTAGAACCGCACATAGATATATGTCGTATTGAAACATAGTGCAATTTAATCAACAATACAAAATCTCATACAGAGGCTACAAACAACGGTGGAGCCAGGACGCCGATCAAAGGGGGGCACAATTTAACTATAAAATTTTTGTATAACATGTACTATGATAATATCAAAAAGTTAATTTTTTTTTGTATTCTTTATTAAAATTTTGATATTTTTAAAACATGGTCATTATCTAATATATCAATAAATTTTGTATTATTTTTACTATTTAAGTTTTTACTAATCTAGGAATACTAGCTACTTGTGGTTCGAATAAGTATTTCAATGGTTATGTTTTCACGTTTCGAATGAGAGGTCTTGATTTCGAACTACACATGCTATCCCCATTATATAAAAAAAAAAGGGGAATACTAGCTCCTTTAATCTATATTAACATTCATTAATAATAAAAATTGTCATTTAAAAATCTAAGTTTACTAATTTGTTATAGGGTTAATTTCACAAATCGTCCCCAACCTTTGAGTTAAGAACCGGTTTGAACCCAACCTTTTTTAAGACACCCCACAGCCCCAACATTTGATAAATACGCATAAATCGTCATTTTTTCTACTATTCCATAAAAATTTTAACAAAATAATGATTATATCCCCTTAAACTTTTTTAAAAAATAATTTAAAAAAACACAAGAAAACACCCACCCCACACTCCTTCCCCAAGATTGGCTACCGGAAATGCTACCATTCCGGCAGCTAAAAGGGGGAGAGAATCCCCCCATTTACTGCCGGAAATGGTAGCAAAAATGCTGCCATTTCCGGCAGCAAATAGGGGGAGTCTCCTCCCATTTTGTGTGCAAAATGAGGGAATACTCCCCCCTTTTGGGCCTCCGAAATGCTGGCATTCTGGTTGCGAAATGGCCGGCCGCCGGAATGGCAGCATTTCCGGTGACCAATCTTGGGGAGAGAGAGGGTGGGGTGGGGTGTTTTCTTTTTTTTTTATTTATTATTTTTAAATATTTTTTTAAAAAGTTTAAGGGGTATAATGGTCATTTTTTTAAAATTTTTATGGAATAGTGGAAAAAATGACGATTTATGTGTATTTATCAAATGTTGGAGCTGTGGTGTGTCTTAAAAAATGTTGAGAACGAAATCGGTTCTTAACCTAAAAGTTGGGGACGATTTGTAAAATTAACCCTTTGTTATACAAAAACCTAATATTAAAATTAAAAAAAAAATTAATTCCATGGTTGTGGGGGCCATTGCCCCATACGCCCCCACCTCCCTCCGCCACTAGCTACAAACCACAATAAAAAATATATCATATTGAAATACAATGTAAATAAATCAATAATACAAAATCTCACACAAGGGACTACAAACTATAATAAAATATGGAAAAACCCTATATAGGAGGAATTGAACCTTAAACCTCTAGGCGCTAAAAAATAAAAAAAAAAAAAACCTCTGGGCGCTAAAATTTCAGTCATAGCCGCATAATTAAATAGGTTAAGACCTCATTGACAATGCCATTCTATCCTTAATGATAGTTACACACACGTGAGATCAGGAGTGATATTTCAAGTAGTAAAAAAATTTCTTATTATGACAAGGTCGTGAGTTCAGGTCTATACTAATACCCCATTGAAGTTCTCTCAGTTGTCACACTTTAAACTCTTTACAGAAACTTTACTTTGATCTGTTTATGGAAACTCATTCCTTTTTTCTAATTTTACCTTGGGACATTTAACTCAAATATTTAGCCCTTGTCCACAAACTATTTTTGTTTAAATGTTAAAATAAGTTTTTAGAGAAGGAGTGTCTGAATTTTTGTAGTACAAGCACGTCATATCAAATATGTATATGTGATTCTTTTTCAATACAATTAAAAATCTGTATTATAACAATAGAAATGCAGAAAGATACATGTTCTATTGAAACACAACGCAAAGAAGATCAACAATACAAACCCCAGAAAATGCAAATCATAAAATTCTATTTATAATTTTGAAGGGGGAACCTTAATATAATTCCTCTGGATTTATTTATTGTAAATTTTATTTTCAGACAAAAACGATATCAAAACTCAATTACCCGTAATTTAACAATCAAGAAAATATTTTTTTTTTTCAATTTCTTTATTGCAATCTAATGTACACTATTCTCTTAAAAATTATTTCCCACTATGAGCTTGGTTGGATATAGGGACCACACTATTCCCCCAACACCAAATAGAGGGAAGAAACCAGACTCACGCTGGGCTGGTTAACGGTCCAAGTACCATGTATCAGGGTAAGTTTATGGGTTGGACCCTACTGGACCCTGATCCACTGTCCACCAATACTATTTCTATACCCGGGTTCCGCCCAATATTGCAAAGCGCGGGAATTACAGGATCGATCTCTCTCTCTCTCTCCCGGCGCAGAGAAAATTGGCGATGGAAGTATCGAGCCTTCCAATTTCAGCTTCACAAAGGGGAAAGCTGGTATCAGTAGGCTATACTTCTTTCTCTTCACTTTCTTCCATCTCTCCTTCACATCTGGCTCAAGGTATACATACATATAGGCCGTAAGTATGAATGCTTATATGAGATATGGCAATACATAATTATTTTTTGATTTTATTTATTTATTTATTTTTAATTTTGTGTTGTGTTCGCTAGAAAATGTGTTTTCCCCAAAGTTTTGGTATTGTATTCGTGCCAAACAGAAGAATAAAATGGACATAGTGTTTCGGTCGTTGTTGCTTATTCTCTTGTATAAGTCATGATGTTTATGTTTTTATTGACTAGATTTGAAAATTTCGGAAAGCGAGGCGATTGCAATTCTGAAAGTTGTATCGCAGAGGAGTGGATTTGACAGAATTGATATTGGAGCTTCTGCTATTGTTAATGGTACATATACATTCCCCCTTTTGTTCCATGTTTTGTTCTTTCAGCTTGGTTGAGCAGCGCCACTGATTGAGTTGCTGTGCGAAATTTAACTGTATTAGAATTTAGGAGGATAACATGAACATTCGAAAGTTTAGGATTATTCTTTGTCAAAATGCCTAGGCTAAAGAGGGCCGAAGTGAGAATGGAAATCGCAATATATTGTTTGCCACTTTCCTCTCTAATAGAGCTACATCTTTTGAAGGTTCAAACTACAAGTTCATAATTTCATGAGATACTTAACCGAAGTCATTGGACTCCAATAATTATTGCCTTTTTATTCCCATAAATCAATAAATGATTAGGCTCAGGGCCAGTTCCTGGTAGTGAAGCAGATTCTTGATGTTAGCGAGAATCAATTATCAGAATCTTATGGGATTCAAATACTACAGTGTTTGAATTGATAAAAGCCAAAGATATTTGCTACAGCCTCGTTTAACCTATTTCTCCTCTATAAGAGTTTAAAATCATTCTGGAAATTGAAGCATCCAAATTCTGTCTCTTTTGTGTAATCTGGCTTTAGAATCCAGCTTCATTTCTACCATACCCAGATTCTCTTTATTTTTTGAAAAGAATCAAGTACAAGTTTGTGTGATCAACATATTCTGTGCCTCTCTCTCTCTCTCTCTCTCTCCCCCTGTGTGTGTGCGTGTGCGTGTGTGTGTGTGTGTGTGTGAGAGAGAGAGAGAGAGAGAGTTAAGTACAACATTAAGATTCAGTGAAACAGACAGAGAAAAAAAAAAAAAGTGATGGCACTGAAGCTGCTGGAGCAATGAAAAATAATTGAAGATATGTTACAAATGAGTGGTGGGTTAGGGGAAGCTGGAATGAGTCTGAAGAAAGCAAGCAAAACTAAACAAGCTGTGATTAAAGGAGTGAACTTGGTGGCTCACTTCAAGCTAAATGTTTTCAGGTGCATAGTCTTCTTAGATCGCCAAAAGTTACCGTGAGTATGAGAAGATGAGATAATTTCATCTTTAGCCTCTTTGAAGTTGTTAATCTTTTTATTTTCATCAATGAGAATTTGGTGGATAATAGAACTTGTTATCTTTTAGGATTTATGTTATTTTCTATTTTATAGGTTCTTTCAGACATTGATATTTGTCATTTTTTATGATTTATTCTGGGATTTCAGATTCTCCATACCTTTTACTTAAGTCTATGGAAAACCGCTCTGGGGAGGTTTAGACTTCATTATTGTTCTTTAGATCTTCAGAGAAAGTGGTGTGTTCAGTTAATGTTTCATCTTCACCATTCCATGGATCTGAACTTTGAATATAGTAGCATGTTCATGATATGTTATCAGGGACATCATAATATCATTAATTAATCTATAGAACCCTTATGATATGTTACTTTTTCCTTATATGATAATAGGCAACATCTTCACTTTTCAAGTAGTTGAGAAAGTTAAGTTCAGAATAAATAACTTCCTGTGCATTTAGGAGCACAGACAGCTTGGGATATGCTACATGAGGAGGAATCTTCTGTACCTATTACAACGTCCTGCTCTGAGCTGGATGATATCCTAGGTGGAGGAGATTAATTGTAAAGAAGTTACTGAAATCGGTTAGTCACTTTTCCTTCTCTTGTACCAGTAAGTGTTCTATGGCTGATCATTCCTTGTGATGGTCTATTCTTAATATACCACTATTTCTGGTTTTATTTGGTGGAGTACCAGGCATTGGTAAAACACAGCTGGGGTAAGTCATATCCTATACGTCAGCTGAATGTTTTACATAATTTATGTTTGCATCAGTGTATAATGGAATAAGCAGGATTCAACTAGCAATAAATGTTCAAATTCCAGCTGGGTATGGCGGGCTTGGAGGAAAGGCAGTTTACATAGGTACATTTTAAACTACAGAAATGATTTCTGCCATATAGTTTTCCTATATTTTCTCTTAGATATATTCAGCTTACCGCACTACATTTGTTTTTTACTCTTAGATACAGAAGGCAGTTTTATGGTGGAGCGTGCTTTACAAATTGCTGAGGCTTGTGAAGAGGACATGCAAGAATATAAGAACTTCCTAAGGAAGGACTTTCCAGCCTGTCAAATTAGAATGGAGCCGAAGGATTTTCTTGATAGTATATTTTATTTCAGGATATGCAGTTACACCGAGCAAATTGCTGTGATAAACTATTTGGAGAAGTTTGTTTCAGAGCATAAAGATGTTGGTATACTAAAACTATCCGTGGTTTAAAATTGTGGCCGTTGATAATTCGAACAATGCCTGTGAATGCTTTAAAATAACATCTTAATACTGTCACAGGTTAAGGCTGTTATCATTGACAGCATTACTTTCCACTTCCGTCAAGATTTTGAGGACATGGCTCTTAGAACTCGACTGCTTGGTGGAATGGCCTTAAAACTGATGAAACTTGCAAAGAAGTTTAACTTGGCAGTGAGCACATCTTCTTTCTTATGAATTAGTGAATGTCATTGTTTACCTATCAAGCGTACTCAATTTGATGCGAGAACTGGTCCTTTTAGCTTGTTAATTGATAACTATCTAATCTGTAATCTCTTCCATCTAGCTTTTGTTGAATTTTAAATGTACAGTATCATGTCTGCAGGTTGTTCTGTTAAATCAGGTAACCACGAAGTATTCAGAAGGTTCATTTCAGTTGACTCTGGCTCTAGGTAATTTTCCCCATCTTAGAATGATGTCTTGATTGCCTCTATTTATTGTGGTTGTTTCTGAAGTAAAGTCTACTTCCCTCCCACCCAAACTGATATCCCCCCTTCTTTTGGGGGTGGGCCATCTTGGTTATGGAGAATAATGTGACTTTTTTTCGAAAACTCGATAGCTGAAAATTCTCACAATGCGTTAACATTTTCAGTAATTGAATAGTACATGATAATTAGCATGGTCAAGGGCGTCTTGATTCCATATCGCCGTCTATCCAATTGCACTTTAACATTTCCAGTAGTTGATTAGTACATGATAATTAGCATGGTCAAGGGCGTCTTGATTCCATATTGCCGTCTATCCAATCGCACATCACCATCATTTTTCAGTGCGAGTCATGTATACTGCCACGCCTGTAGTTGGGTGATGAGAGGTTTAGAGGGATCCTGATAGCTACAAGTTCTTAGTGGAGTGAGTATAAGCACTTTGGGCTAGTTGAGGATCAATTATGTTGTTGGAGTGGAGCAACCGAAGTCCTTAGAGGAGGGAGAAAGGGGAGGGGGTTAACCTTCAAAACTTTTGCTGCAACAGTGTGCTATTTCTAACTTTATACAAACTCAATTGAACAGGTGACAGTTGGTCACATGCTTGCACTAATCGGATCATTTTGCACTGGAATGGCAACGAAAGATATGCATATATTGACAAATCACCCTCTTTGAGATCAGCATCGGCTCCATATGCTGTGACCAGAAGAGGGATTCGAAACTGTGCTTCAAATAGTAAAAGAGTTAAAATGATGTAGGCTATCATTTGGTGGACTAGCAGAATGCTTCCACTCATTTTGCTTGGACGAGGTAATTATGAAGTTTTATGTTATTTTCAATCTCTGAAAGGTGTAGAGAAATTTAAAAGACAAATTGTTAACTGAATACACGCTTGCCTAAGGTTGAGAGCTTTCATATGTTAGTGTGTTTGTTCGCGTATCTAAAGATAAAACTCATGTTGAAGAAAACGACGGATTTCAATATGTAAATTTGTTCATCTCAAAGAGTTTAATCTTTTAGCCAATGGAGTTCAATCTCACTAGACTAGATGAGTTCAGGCTGACCCGTTTGTCAATTCTTGAATCTTGCATGTGATGTATTTGATACAAAAATGAATCTGGGTTTGACAAGAGACCCTTTCACCCCGGTTTACTGTAGACAGAGAGCTCCATGGTAGAACCTTGAATTGATTCAGCAGAACAAAATTACGAAAGGGTACACGTGCATTGTATTTATGGAACGGGCGTTAGTGATGTCAAAATCATTTGTTGCTTGCATAAAGTCAATGCATATCCAGCCTCCATGACTTGTTTTCTCAGCCACATTTTTGTCTTTCTCAACAAAAAAGCCCACACCTAACACAAAAACGGCTAGCACTTTTGAAGTTGGAGAGGCCCAATTCTGCTTTAGAAAATTATATTACACCACTGAATCAATTGCGGAAGGGACTATGTAATAAACAATTGCAGTCTCTTGTGTTTTTATGCGATATAAAAAAAAATTAGTATTAAGTTGATATTTATGTTTGCTGGTTAAATTTTTATTGTACTTGGTTGATCTTAATTTGAAACCTGAATTCCAGCATAACCAGCGGGGAATAAAAGTTATAGAAAATTGGATCTCTCGCTGTATGTTCATTAATAATAATGTGAATCTTGGCTTATGTTTGTTTATCATAGCACGTTATTCACGCTGCTGAACCATGAATGTAAAATGTCGTGTACTTCAGTTTATTTATTATTTTGAATAATGCTCCAGGGTGCAGCAACAACTTTCGAATTACCACGCGTACCATCCCAGTTGTTGCCTCCAGATGCAGGGTTTGGTGGGTTGGTGGCGTGGGGTGGGTTTACCTACCCTTTTGTGGTCCGCCATCTAATCTTTTTATTTTTTTAGCGAAATCAAATCTATTGACCAAACCATATATTTAACGCTTTTTTCGGTGGGGAAACGTTTCTTAATACTATGCAACGCAATACAATAAACATGACACCATCACCATGCAATACAATATTTAAGTAGCTGATTTACGGCTTGTTTATACTTACCCTAAAAGTATACTTTAGGGTAATGTACTCAGTTTATTGGGAAGCGAGGCCAAGTTGTTTGAAGATTCTACCAAATCTTTTTTAAATTGGAAAATACTACTTGTAGATAATCATTCTGGTGATTTTTTTACAAAATGATGGTAAATTTACAATCTTACCCTATGTGTATGAATGATTGGGAAAAAAGAAGTTAAAGATAAGATGATGAATTTATCTTATTTTTCAAACGATTACCTACAAATAGTTAAAGATAAGATGATGAATTTATCTTATTTTGTAAACGATTACTTACAAATAGCTATACTCTTTCAACTTCGCTTATACCCATGTGATATGATGTTAGGAAAATACTATTTATATGTAAAAATTTAGATAATCTTTTACAAAATGGGGTAAATTTACAATCTTACCAATGTGCATTGTGTAATTGGGGAAATATAATTTAAGACTTAGACGGTGAATTTACTTTATTTTGTAAGAGATTAGATGAATGATTATTTATAAATAACGGGACTCATGATGTTTATGTGGATTTAGCATAGACTTCTTCAAGAGTTCAAATTTCCTATGCTGTTATTATTTTGATGCAATAATGTATTTTGAAGAAGTAAATAATATTGTTAATAAGTTTCATATTTCTACATTATTATGTTATATGTATCTATTTGTACTTATAAGCAAGTAAAGTTTGTCTAATATATATACACACACAATCACAGATCTAATGAGACATATATACCACAAATCTTCTGCCATTCGATTCTACTCTTTTTCTCTCTTATTTAAAATTAAAAAAAAAATTGCTAACATGCACTAATGAATGATAAAGAGAGAGATTCCCATAAAAATAAATAAAATAAAATAAAATAAAATAGAGAGACTATAGTGCTAAACATGCCGTTCCAAGTAGTAACTACCTCGTGCCTCGGTCTTCAAATTCTCATTTTACATAGTACACTCAGCCTTCTGTTTCTCCATTTCGACTCGACAATCACGAGAAAAGATCCATGGCGTCTTCATCCTCTTCACTCGCTATTTCCCCTGCTAAACTCTCTCGTTCCTCTACCCGCCGCCATGGATCCACCCAACAAGTCAACCCTACAGCTACCTCTCTTTCTATTCCCAAGTTTTCCGGCCTCAAATCCACCAACTCGTCCGCCGCCGCCAAAGTTTCCCGTCATCTCACCCCTGTCATCGCCCGACTTCCGGTACGGGCCTCTGCTGCTGTAGAAACGGTCGAGAAAACAACAGATACCGCACTTGTCGAGAAGTCTGTTAACACGATCAGGTTCTTGGCGATCGATGCCGTCGAGAAGGCTAATTCTGGACATCCGGGTTTACCCATGGGATGCGCCCCGATGGGCCACATATTGTACGATGAGGTCATGAGGTACAACCCCAATAACCCCAAGTGGTTCAATCGCGATCGCTTTGTTCTCTCCGCTGGCCACGGGTGCATGCTCCAGTATGCCCTCCTCCACCTCGCTGGCTACGACTCCGTCAAGGTCAAATCTTTTACCATCTATTGGTTCATTTTCTCACACTTATTCATTTCTACATTTGGAAAGCAGCTCATACATATAGGTTTGTGGGCATGCATATCTATGTATCTGTCTGTTTGTTAGGGTAGTGTAATTACTAATTTGGTGGTGTAGATTTCTTTTACCGTTGGGAATTGTAACCTATGTTTTTTGGCTTGATGGGAATTTCTTTTTTTGTTTAAAACATTAGTTCTTGTTAATTTGGCGATAGATTTTGGGCGAAAGTAATGTAGAAATTGATTTTGAGGCGGTTAGGGACCTCTGTTAGTTGACTTGTTACTCTTTATATCCTTTTTCTTTATTTGTACTTGATCTGGAGTTGCTGGGATTTGTTTTCTGGTGTTAGTTTCTTTAGTTTACTTATGTTAATTGCTAGAGGGGTGGTTGTTCCGGTAATATGCTTACTGGCACTTAGGTAGTCATCTGGTAGTTCTCATTTCACCCGTGAATGGTGTATTTTCCATGAATAAGTGGAATTTTCTTTTCCCCCCAAAAAACACCTTGTGGAGTAAATGTTTTCTACAGTATATTTTTGAATTTGAGATTCTGAGTTCTGACATAGTTCTTAGCTGAATAATTCTCATATAAATTTTACAGGAAGAGGATCTGAAGAGTTTCCGCCAATGGGGAAGCAAAACACCAGGTCATCCTGAGAACTTTGAGACTCCAGGAATTGAAGTTACCACTGGTTAGAAAATAATCACAAAAATTTTATTGATTTAGTTGCTTGCAGAAGTTGAATAGAACAGCAATCAAAAGGTCTTTGTTTACTGTTTTCTAGGCCCACTTGGTCAAGGTATGGCCAATGCTGTTGGCTTAGCGCTTGCAGAGAAGCACCTGGCAGCTCGTTACAACAAACGAGATTGCGATGTTGTTGATCACTACACGTGAGACTTCTTGACTCATTGTCATTTGTGTTCTTTGATCATCATTTCAATTTTTTCATGACTTGGACTAATGGAATTACTCCTCCATAGATATGTTATCCTTGGTGATGGATGTCAAATGGAAGGTGTTGCAAATGAAGCTTCTTCCCTGGCTGCACACTGGGGACTCGGAAAGTTAATAGCTTTTTATGATGATAACCACATTTCTATTGATGGTAACACAGAAATTGCTTTCTCTGAGAGTGTTGATGCTCGTTTTGAGGCTCTTGGGTGGCATGTAATCTGGGTGAAGAATGGTAACACTGGTTATGATGAAATTCGTGCTGCCATCAAGGAAGCAAAAGCTGTGAAAGACAAGCCAACTTTGGTCAAGGTCTGAGAATTAGAATGTATTCATTTGATTGGTAGTAGCATTGAGGGAAAAACAATTATTCCTATAATCTACATATTGTAACAACTGAGAGCAAATAAACAATTGGATTTCCTTTATCATGTTTTCTGCACTTATAGCTATTTTATCACCTGCTTCCTTGTATTCCCATTTAAACTTCTTTAAAGCTGTTAGCTTTTTGTTCTTCTAAGGTTACTACAACCATTGGTTATGGATCCCCCAACAAAGCAAACTCATATAGTGTGCATGGAAGTGCATTGGGTGCCAAGGAAGTAGAAGCCACCAGAAAGAGCCTTGGGTGGCCTTATGAACCTTTCCATGTTCCTGAGGATGTAAAGAAGTGAGAATTGTTTGATTTTGCTTCCTGAATCAATGCTGCACTTTTGTTCTTTAAGGAGATACCAACAATTTGGCACTATTTGTGCAGGCATTGGAGCCGCCATGTCCCAGATGGTGCTGCCCTTGAAGCTGAATGGAATGCCAAATTTGCTGAATACGAGAAGAAGTATCAAGAGGAAGCTGCAGAGTTGAAATCTATTATTAGTGGTGAACTACCTGCTGGTTGGGAGAAAGCTCTTCCAGTGAGTTGTTCTGCCATTTTGTTTCCCCTTTAGCTTCCCATTCAAATGCTATTACCATTTCTTGCATGCATTTTATTCTTCAGCTTTTTGAATTCAGATAAGCATCAGTCATAAGTTCATTTAGCTCATCACTACATATGTTTTTGATCTGCAATTTTTTCTTCAGACATACATTCCGGAGAGTCCGGCTGATGCAACAAGAAATCTGTCGCAACAAAACCTCAATGCTCTTGCAAAGGCTTTACCTGGTTTGCTTGGTGGGAGCGCTGATCTTGCCTCCTCCAACATGACTCTTCTGAAAATGTTTGGTGACTTCCAAAAGAACACACCAGAAGAGCGTAATGTAAGATTTGGCGTTCGTGAACATGGTATGGGAGCCATCTGCAATGGAATCGCCTGCCATACCCCGGGTCTAATTCCATATTGTGCAACCTTTTTTGTGTTCACGGACTACATGAGAGCAGCCATGAGAATCTCAGCTTTGTCTGAAACTGGAGTTATCTATGTCATGACCCACGATTCAATTGGGCTTGGAGAAGACGGACCAACTCATCAGCCAATTGAGCATTTGGCAAGTTTCCGAGCAATGCCTAACATATTGATGCTCCGCCCTGCTGATGGCAATGAGACAGCTGGTGCGTACAAGGTGGCAGTTCTTAACAGGAACAGACCATCAGTCCTTGCCTTGTCTCGGCAGAAGCTGCCACAACTTGCTGGAACATCCATCGAAGGAGTAGAAAAGGGTGGCTACATTATATCAGATAATTCATCCGGTAACAAGCCAGATGTCATTCTGATTGGAACAGGTTCAGAGCTGGAAATTGCAGCCAAGGCTGCTGACGAACTCAGAAAAGAAGGCAAGGCAGTTAGAGTTGTCTCCTTAGTTTCATGGGAGCTTTTTGATGAGCAATCAGAAAATTATAAGGAAAGTGTCCTGCCAGCTGCTGTAACAGCCAGGGTTAGCATTGAAGCTGGATCAACATTTGGATGGGAAAAAGTTGTTGGAGCTAAAGGAAAGGCCATTGGAATTGATCGATTTGGAGCCAGTGCCCCTGCAGGAAAAATATACAAGGAATTTGGAATTACAGCAGAAGCTGTCGTGGTAGCTGCTAAAGAAGTCTCTTAAGCTTTGGTCGATTAACATTCTTGTTGCATTTTGCCTTCAGGAATTACTTACTTGCATTCGGATTCAAAGTTGGTAATTTTGAAATTGAAGCCTTGCTGAGTTAGCCACATTCTGATAATATTATCTTTTGCTGTTTTCTGTTTTGTGGTTAGGCTTCAGAATTTGCGACTTAAATCAGTATGAGAATTGAGAACAGAGATTGTTAGAGGCTTGGGGGATTCCTCTTGAATTTGTACTCTTTGACACTCTTTCGAATTTGTAATGCATTTTTCTTGATTGCAAAGTCCTGTCCTAAAGTAATATTCTCATCCATTGTCTTGTGGATTAGATGCTTGTCACCAGTCTCCACACCATTCTATTGAAAAACACCTACATAAATTGATGGCAGTAACTGTACCTGAAAAAGATTCACATTGCCACATTATTTTCCTGTTTATTGTTTACATGGCTGTAAACTGAACAGGAATTATCATACTAGTATCTTATTTGCTCTGGAACTGATAGCATGCTTGAAATTGGAAATGGCTTAAGAGGCAAAAACAGAGTAGATTTAGGTGAGTTATAGGTATAAATAAATCGTGATAATAATAAGTTACAATTTATCAACTATCCACTGTGAATTTTCTTCATAGACGTATTGGCTTTACACTGTGAGCACTTCTTTTACTGTCCATGTTTGGATAGATTCTATTAGGATCTCTCCTGTCGTGTGCAGTTTTTATATTGCCCTCTAGAAAAGATGATTATTTATGTGAACTGCACTTGCCGGCATCGCACTTCCCTTTACGGGAGGCAGCATTGAGATTTGCCACCAGTTAAGATTATTTTTATTTTGCTTGGTCATAAATATACACAGGCTTATAATGCATATAGGGATAATTAAATAATAACTATAGAAGAAGAGGGGACGTTAATGTCAAGTTGGTAAATATAAAAACTATAGGACATGATTTTCATCAAATTGCATGCACATGGTGCAGGCTGTGCGGTGACCATATATTATCAAATGCACACAAGATACGTTCAAAGCATTCGACAATTTCGTCTTCAGTAGGCACCGTTTGGCTCATCCTGATGATATTTGTATACTAGTGACATGTTTAGTGAGTTAGACTGAATTTAAGGTAAACAAGAAAACGTTCGTGATAAAATTTGATCACGGCCTATGAATAGGTTATCGTACATGGAAACTTCAGTAAATTTTGCTTGCAAGTTATGTTGAGCTTCTCCATGAAGTAAATTAGTGGTTAAGTTTGATGGTAATGATATGTAAATATTCACATGGTGATAAGAGGTTTGAAAAGAAAGCTTTTGCCTTTTTATTTTAAGGTTGTCCGCATTGTTTCATGCTCTAATTTATGATTTTAAAGTAATAAACTTTATTTTCACATAAAAGTGTTCAACAGAATACGATAATACATATTTAAATCTTTTGTTCATATTCAATTCTAAACTATAGTTATCATTGATTTTTTAAAAAAGTGGCATCGACAGAATTGCTTTGTGTCAATCCATTTCCCTTTGCCTTTTGTTTTCTTCGTGCTCCTCTCCCTAGTGCCCAAAAAGCAACTTAAAAACTCGAAAACTTTCTGAAAATGTCTAAGACTATAATGTTAAAGCAAAAGCAACAGGAATAAAGTGGGCGTTTGTGGCTCTAAAGAAAGAATAAAAGGTGCTTAAATTTTGTACATAATTTCTACATTAATGACCTCTGTCCACGGAACATTTTAGTGCTACTTTGTTATATGTTCAAGACTAAATAAGTCGAATCTATCCGTCTAACTAATCTATAAGTTCATTTATTTCCCTTTAAAAGTTACTACTACTATTCTTTCTCGAGTTTGAGAATAATGCCATTAGGTAGGTGTAGAGGGTACGGTTGAAAGCACTCAATATTGCTTCAGAATTATGCCACTTAGATAAATTTAAAGAAACCTCAGAAAGCGTGGCAATAAATTCTTAAATGAAAGGCAGCAACATTAATAATTGTCTTTTATAATAAATAATAATGGAATTTAATTATGCATACAAAGACACGTGGAAGCTAAATCACAAGGAAGCCAAAATACTTAACATTTAACTCCATGAGACAAGTTAAAATAACTCTGGTACGGTGCCGATGATAGAGTATTGACAAAGCGTAATTCTTTTTACCTTCCCCTTTTGTTGTGTGAGACGTGGATGAAATATTCAAGGAATCTTGTACTTACCATCGTATTATTCTAATTATCTGTATTTTTTTATCTTTATTACTTAAAGGACTTAAAACATTATTATTATCTATATCTTTATATATATATATATTTAAATTAAAAGAAGTCTAACTTAGTTTTCCCGTTTAAATTGATGATGTCACTAATAACATCATTTTCCTATTTTGTTTTTTGTTTTTAATTTTTTTCCCCATGCTAACACGCTTTTATCTTGCTCTTCCTTTATTCACTTTCACAATTATATCTCCAATTTTCATCTTAGTGTTTATTTGATTTATTTTATATCAAACTCTCTCAATTTAATAAAATGTGTTTTCTTTTGTCTCCACATTTAGTCGACCAAGCACAAATTTGAGCAAATAACATTTTATAGGTCTCATTTTGCTTGACGGTCATGTATACAATCTTCCTTTCCCTTCTCCTACTCTTTTGAATCATTGATTTATATCTTCTGCCCATTTTTTAATCTCTTTTTGAGTTTGGTAAATCAAAAAATATTTAAAAATTATGGATATATGACATTAAATGGTGAAATTTCATCTGTCTCTTTTTTTTTATTTGCGCCATATTTTTGCTGAATTCTATATGTATGCAAAAATTCAAAGACTGTTTGTTCACAAATTGATCTTCCCCTATGAATGCAATACTTTACTAACAATATTATTACGTCGAAAATAATTTTTAATTAATTAACAGTATTAAATATTAATTACATCAACATTTAACCACTAATGACACCTAAGGTGAACATGTTGAGGACCGTCAACAAATTTGTACATACACTCTCCATCTCGATTATTTGCTCTTATTTGTTTTTCACAATGAGTAAGAAATGTGTGTTAAAAAGGCACATTTGTGATTCGTGTTTCTAATTTGTCCCTATTTAATGAATAAAATTTAAAATTAATAGTAATGATTAAAATATTAAATGTGGTTAGATTTATAAAGTAAAGCAAGCTAAATATTTTAATATAGAAAGAGATCATATATTTGGTACATTCCAAAAAAAAGGGACCAAATAATTGGGATGAAAAAAGCAATTAATTGAATTTTCTTTCTTTTTCAAGTATTTAATTTACTTTAATATTGTTCCTCTGTTAAATGAGATAATAATCATATTCATATCATGCTATGAACTTTTACATATTATCTAAATAAATTCTATTTTGACACAAGATCATACTATCATGAGAAAGTATGAATTTATTGTTTGTAGAATCAAATTTCATTGCCACATAACTATGCTTTGACATCTTAATATCTATTATTTTATAGATACTTAGTTGAATTTGCGGTTACGAATATACTGAATATTGAGAATAGACATCTTCCACTGAGGCATATGTACGAAAGAAGATTGCATATGGAACGTTGATTATCATGTGAATTGTGGAATAAATATAGATTGTTTTTTCAATGTAAATATATAAATATTATATTAGTACTACTATTGATGTGATTTCCTCCATTAGTATATACCTTGTGTTTTTATACTTTTAGAATATGTTCAACTATTGTAGATATATTAAAAAATTTTCACATAATTAAATTTCAAACTTTTTTTGTACCAGTATATCGCACGGGTGTTATACTAATATATTATCTAAATTAAAGGTAGTCTTCTATCATTTTTCCCGCCTAAACGTAGACCAATTAGATTTCTTTGCTGATCTCATATTTACTATTTGTTTTCTTTCTTTTTTTCCCTAAAACCGGTTTTGTTATTTTATTATCGGGTTATTATTTCTATTATTATCTAAATCAAATGTAGTTTTTTAACCTTTTCCTCCTAAACATGGATCAATTAGATTTATTTGCTGATATCATATTTAATATTTGTTTTCTTTTTTCCCTTAAAACCGGTTTTGCTATTTTATTATTGGGTCACTATTTATATCCTCAATCGCTAATTTTCAATTTCTATTCCTTTTGTCATTATTTAAAAAAACAATATCTATAATTTTCTATATCGATTTAATTACTTCTTTACTCTTATTTTTGTAATAATGCTTTATCTATATAATTTATACGTCGATTGTGTTTTCTGTTGAATTCTATGTGGCTACTGAAATTGTAGATGTTCCCTCTCGATATTACATGTATACAAATTAAGTTTTGTTCAATTGCAATGGTAACCAGCCAACATTACATACTGATTAACTTAATGCTAGTTCACACGGTGACAGAATTCAAGCAATTACAAATGGTCATATTATTAGAAGGTTCGATCAACTACTCACTCAAGAAAATTTTTATATGATCAATCACTTTTCTGTTAAGGGTAATAATGAAAATTATCTAATTATGGAGAATCCTTTATAGCTCTTATATAAAAGAATAGTGATATTATCATGTATTGTACACATAGTGAATATATTATGTTCTTATAATAACTATAATAATGATAGTGGTTGCAAAAAGCTATAATGACAATGCGATTGTTTTAAATTTTCAACGGTTATGTTTTTTAATTTTTAACAAAGATTTAATTATTTTGCATATAATCAAAATACTTTTGAATAGTTAAGTTTGAATTGTTTATTTTACGCGTGCAATGCACGGGTGTTATACTAATACTTAGTTTAAACAAGTCACGTGAAAAAGAATGGCAAAAAATTCAAGGTCATTTTCAACGAATCAAAACAAAAACTAATAATATGTAGCCATGAAGACCACAGCTGGGTTATTTCTTGAAATTTATCGCACTAGACAGAAAGGCCATAAATTTAATATATATATATATATTGCAAGAAAAGATTTTTGAACCCGCGTGCTTTATTTAATCTATCTATTATAAATGTTCTATAATAATAAATATATGGAGCGTCATATAAAGTTGGATAGTAGAATTTTACCACTTCGTTATTCCTATTTAGACAATCTTTGATTGAACATTGAGCTTAATGTATTATCATTAGCTTTTAAAGCGTGGTCAGAAAATGGGACCCCCCGGGGCCAGGGGTGAAAAACCCAAAATTTTTTAAATAAATGTAAATGTACGTATTTAGTCCACCCTTACTGATCTCCCATTAATCCTTTTTAAATTTCTTCAAACCCCATTCTTCACCTTCCCTTCATTTACTCCAACCCCAAATCTCTCCGCCTGTCTCTCTCTCTCCAATCACCCATTTCTTAATCAATCATCATATTCTCAAAATCTTATCCTCTGTGACTGTAAACCAATGAAAACGGGGAAAAAGTGAAAAAAAACCACCACCACCACCACCACCAACAACCAGTGCTTCTAAGAAACCAGAAGATTCCCATGAATAAAGCATAAACTCGTTAATACAACCGCCCTCAAACATTATCAATGCAGACCCTTTTATGTTGAGTCTTGACCTCTATCTTCATCGCCACATTCTACAAATCTTTCAAGAAAGGAACAATATTGTTTGTCAATTTCAAACCCCAACCCTTCTCTGTTATTTCTTGAAAATCCAAGAAAATTATCTGATTGGCTAGAAAACAAGGGAGTTTCCATCTGGGCACTTCCTAAATCTCCAAGATTTTGAGACGATTATGTCACAAATGAAGCACATTGACAGCAATCCGTCAACCCCGGGGAAGTGCAAGATGGAGAAATCTGCATTTAGTAGGCCAAGGATGCAATATTCTCTTGTTAAGCTTACTTTCTGGTCCTTTGTTTTTCTAGGCTCGATCTTTCTTTTCTTCTTTAGATCACCCTCCTCGTCATCACCTGTTCCCGCGGATCTTTCTAGGAGATCCCTCACAGCAAGCTTCTATGGGGGCCCTGTCTGGGAAAAAAGAGTCAGGGCATCGGCTAAAGTCAGGTCAAAGAATGGGATTTCTGTTTTAGTCACTGGGGCTGCAGGTTTTGTAGGAACCCATGTCTCCGCTGCCCTCAAGCGCAGAGGTGATGGTGTTCTTGGGCTGGATAATTTCAATGATTATTATGATCCATCCCTTAAGAGGGCGCGACAAGCGCTCTTGGAGCGCGCGGGGGTGTACATTGTTGAGGGTGATATCAATGATGTGGCCCTGTTAAAGAAGCTTTTCGACATTGTTCCCTTCACCCACGTTATGCATTTGGCTGCACAGGCTGGGGTAAGGTACGCTATGAAAAATCCTAGTTCCTATGTGCATAGCAACATCGCTGGCCTTGTTAGTGTTCTTGAGGTTTGCAAGAGCGTGAATCCTCAACCGGCTATAGTGTGGGCGTCAAGTAGTTCTGTTTATGGTTTGAATACCAAGGTGCCCTTTTCAGAGAAGGATAGGACGGACAATTCCGCTAGCTTGTATGCTGCCACTAAGAAGGCTGGTGAGGAGATAGCGCATACTTACAATCATATATACGGACTTTCAATTACTGGATTGAGGTTCTTCACGGTTTATGGACCTTGGGGTCGGCCAGACATGGCATATTTCTTTTTTACTAGGGATATTCTGAAGGGGAAATCAATTCCTATCTTTGAGGCAGCCAATCATGGCACCGTTGCCAGGGATTTCACCTACATTGATGATATTGTGAAGGGTTGTTTGGGAGCATTAGACACCGCCGAGAAGAGTACTGGTAGCGGCGGCAAGAAGAAAGGACCAGCTCAATTACGGGTGTTCAATTTGGGGAATACTTCTCCTGTGCCTGTATCAAATCTTGTGAGCATTTTGGAGAGATTACTCAAGGTGAAGGCAAAGAGGTTGATTATGAAGTTGCCAATGAATGGGGATGTGCAGTTCACACACGCGAACATCAGCTTGGCTCAAACTGAGCTTGGTTATAAGCCCACAACAGACCTGCAAACAGGGTTGAAGAAATTCGTTCAATGGTATCTCAGGTACTCTGGCAACGGGAAGAAAAGTGCACAATGATACAATTTTTTTGAGTTGTGCGATAGGACTATTCAATTCATGTTCATTTTGATTCTTATGATTCTTTAACCTATTACCGTCCTTCGCCAAGTATCTGTTTCACCTTGATGATTTTATACAACAAAATTCACGATCTCATGGAGAAGAAATTGTGGCCGGTGGGCAATGTTTGCCTAGACATTCTTATCTGTATCAAAAGACAAAATCAACTCTTGTCTCTCCTGAAAATGTAGTTGTTATAGTGCTATCATTGTAGCAGTAAGTATGACTAATAGAGTTAATTAGCCGGTTGATGAATTTGTATCTTCTACATGAATTCAGATAAATAAGTATATGATACTTCAATTGTTTCCTAATAACTGTTGCGGAAAATTCTGGTTTATCCGGGTTAATGCATTCCGACAAATTGTTATTGTGTTTATTGATTTTTTGTGCCATCTAATATGCCATTTAAGTCATTTAACTGTTTGTCTTTTTTTTAGTGTGAAGAGCTCTGTTTTAATCAAATAATTACCATATATAAGATTGGAATCCATGTAGTTGCTGCTCACTGATTTTCTAACCCAGGTAACAAATCTGTATCTGATCTTCATGAAGTATTATTTGTTAGGGTCTTTCGTGGTCTCTACTTGTATTGCTTGTATTAGATAAGTCTGATGTTATTGATGTGAAGAGTTTTTAATGAGAACTTATTCTGAATCTGATTTATTATAATAGTTTAAGGACGAGAAATTCTAAAGAGAAGTGACCTCTCCCTTAAGGAGAGGTCACATGCACACATGGCCCCCTGTTATTGGGGGATCAGGGGGCCCAATAACAGGCTCCGTAAGGGAGAGGCCCCCTCTCCATAGCTGGACCGGTTTAAAGACAACTGCAAGGATGTGTGCTCTAGAAATCTCGTTTGGTCAGTCAAAGTGCCATTCATTTGTCAAGCTGATGATTCATTACTATGGAAAAATTAGATAGAATGTCAAGAGAAGCATAGAGAAACTACCATTTTATGACTATTTAGATAAGCTGGCAATTATGGGATGCCTTGAATTTTATGCTAGCCAAAAAGTTAAAGCATGTCCTTGTAGCTTATGATCCAGTTAATTCTTCCATCTTAGTTTGAAGGTTAAGAAATTAAATAATGAAGACACTTAAAAAGAAATTAATTCCAAAAATATATTCTTCTAGTAGTTAGGTTTCTAATCCATTCCTTTTCATACTTTTCATAACATGGTAAATCATCAGCTAGGTCTTATTCTATATGAAATATATAAAAAGACTGAACTTCTAGGTACTACTGCTCACTAAGAAATTAGAGTTTCAGAAGATAACAAGTTAACGGCAACAACAGTCCTATCTCTTATTTCCAATTAAAACCTGTGTCATTACGAAATCCTTTTTTTCGCACTCATAATTGCTATATGGAAAGAAACATGGCACTTTTGGAGTTAGGACCATTTTACTTGTGCCGCTGTCCCATTTAGAATTTAAAACTTTGCTATGGTAAGAGTGTGATGCGAGAAACGAGGTAATCTAATCAGTAAATAATACACCATGAAAGCTTTGCAATTAGCTGTTATCAGTTTCGAGGGTTGTCTTCTTCTTGCAGTAATTTGTATGAAACTTCTTACAGTTGATCTCTCAGAGTCTTCTTTGCCTCATCTGGGGAGTGTGATTGTTTTGTATGAATCTATATGATTTCTTCCATTGTTTTCTGCTTATAGCCTGATACCAGGAGCATGAGTGGCAACAGCCCTATTGCCCTTAAACATACTGTACTTCCGGTTTAGTGTCCACTGCTACTGTCCAAATCCCAGTTTTTTCTCTAGTCATTTTCTTTGTGCTGATTGAAGATATTCTTCTTATTCATTAGTAGGGACACATTGTTATATATTTGCATGACGGGATTGGATGAAGAATGTTTTGTGCTATCTAAATATAATGGATTGATCGGTTTTTTAGGTTTATGTAGTACAATTTTTGCCTGAGCTCTAATGAAGTCGTCTTGTTAGTTCATATCTCAGTTTTGATGATTCTCAAGGAAATTTTAGCATCTTTCACAATTGAAAGATACGAATTAGCTGGGTTCTTGATTGACATCAGAACTTCTTCTGCTTTTGGTAAATGGGGCCTGAAAAATCTTTTGCAAGTCTACGAGAAACTGTCTTGGTGCACGATCATCTGGCCCTTCAGATTCGATTCAGAAATTGTATTTTGCTACGACTTTTTGGTATAAGACCTGAAATGTTAGCAGCTGGTAAATAAACTCGGTAAGTTCCGAGACTTGGGCATAAGTCACTTGGATCATGCCATCCCTTAAAATGCATTGCCTGCGTTAAAGGCGCCGACTACCTTATTTTATTGTTGATTAAATCTAATTTAATTTAATAAAATAATCACTTTTTTTTTTCCCACATCAACCCCTGGAATGGAATGGAATGAGTATATAATAATGTCTTTTAATTCATATTATTATGATTATTATTACTACTACTATTATTATTGTTATTATTATTATTTGGTTTCATTTAATCCAGTGAGGCCAACCTACCCTTCATCTCTTGGATAAGTTGGACTGCACCAAGTACCTTAATAATGACCTAAAGATATGTATTAAACGAGTTATTAATAATTTTGCCCGTGCTGAATTTTCAACTCCAATATGTTTCCGTGCTCTATATATATTTGACCATTTGTATCTTAAAATAGAAACTGAATGAGCTATGTAGATTTTTCTAGCATATATGGGTCACTCTCCATTTTAAGAGATATGACAAACTTATCACAAAAAACCCTTGCTAGATATTGACCATGCTTTGTTACACATCGACAACGCATTTTTTGTGCCCAGGCGTGCGTAGGCTTAAGTTGTCGTTTTTACCCCTTGTCACATTTTATACTTGTTAGAGCCTCAAGTGTAACTTGTTCCTTCCTTGAAGTCAAATAGTGTATACAATTGAAGGGCCAAAAACTAGTTTTGAAGTGGAAAGAGGTAAATTGGGGGCATTAGATCATTTTTACCTTTTCCTAACCCAATTCCCTCCCTTCTCATGCTCCCTACAAAAGTATCACAAACTAATTGCATCCCTCCATCCCTCAATGTGTTCAATTTCAATGTTTCATATATGTTGCAAACAGAAAATAAAAAACTGAAAAATGTCTCAAAAAAAAAAAAAAAGAAAGAAAAAAAGAAAGGAGATCAATGCAAAATGTTGAAAATGAGTTTCAATGTTCTAATTTCTAAAAGTTCAACATCACATTAAAATTGAAAGGCTCCTTTTTTTTTTTTTTTCAAAAAAAAGGCGTAGGGGAGGAAAATAAGGAGAGAGAGAGAGAGAGAGAGAGAGAGGTATGTGTGGTTTGAACCGATACCTCATATCCAGAACGCGAGCATTTAACTATTAAGGTAAAATACTAACAACAATGTAAAGCTAATATATCTATACCACTCTTTTTACTTATTACACCACATTTTAATTATGTCAAAAGTCCCAAACTTTGATTATTGTCATATTTATGCATGTTACTAATTTTTTTTTTTACTTTTTTTTTTTTTTTTTGCATTGAGCATCCATTAAATATCAGCTTTTTCTTGTTCTTAAAACAAATTCTCTTCAAGAAAAAAAAAACAGTAATTCTCTTCAAAAATTTTATTAACATGCACAAAAATTGTGTAAATATATAATCATAATCGTTAAGTTATGACTCTTTTATTTATTTATTTACAATATATAGTAGCTATCTTAGTAAAATTTTTAGATGGAATCATAACTTGATACAAATTTTATTTTGCCAATTAAAAAAATTCTTTTTTTGAAGAATTGACAATAAAATTTTTAAGAAAAATGCTCGGAGTTAAATATAAAAAGAATAAAAGAATAAAGCCATTATCATGTGGCGTAAATATATATAACTATCAAAATGCAATTATAATGCCCCTTCCAATTTTTTCTCCTACACATTATTTAAAAAAATATATATATATATATATTTTTTTTTTTTCCCTCGTAGGCTTTTCTTCCCAACTCAGTTTTTTCTATTTCTAAATGGAGAAATGGAGAGCTAACTGGGCCTCTCTATTTATTTTGGGCGAAAATCTGGGGTCAATACAGGAGACATTCAATTGATTTGGTGGATACAGAAATAAAAATAATGTTCAAGGACGCATTTGCAAAATATCTTCCCTATATAAATACCCTTCAGCCTTCATCTTGAATATCTGTTCTAGGGTTTCTGCTATCACACCAGTGTCGTTCCGCCGCCGCCGCCACCGCCGCCGCCGCCACCATGGGTCGTATGCACAGCCGAGGGTCACCTCTCTTTTTCTAATTACAAATAAGAAGATACATTCATAGACGTTGATGTAATGGTTATTTACCCTTATCTTATTATCACGTTGTTGGACGTTATGCAGTAAGGGTATTTCAGCATCAGCGCTTCCATACAAGAGGACTCCACCGAGCTGGCTCAAGATTTCTTCTCCGGATGTACGTAATTTGCATTCATCCCCCCTTTTTCCATTTATTAATTACTTTGCTCTCATCAATTAAAATCCATCACAATCTGTTTTGCCTTGTGCAATTGCTTTCTCAGTGTTCATATGATTTTGGATATTGTTTAGCATAGTTGGTTTTATGGTGTGGAGTGTTAATGGGGGGAAACTAATCAGATGCAGCAAAATGTAGAGCGATAGAGCTTATAAATGCTGCATAAAAATAAAAAATGTTAGTGGATCGATTATCTTTAATTTGAGAATTCGCTAAAAGTATGTAAGGTTGGGAAATGGAAGTGTAGATTTGATTAAAATAAGGCTTAAGTGTAATAAATGCAAGGCCACATTTTCGTTACATATAATCATTGATTTGAATTTGGCTGCCATTCAACAAAAAATGGAGGAAAAGAGATCTATATGTTGAGATGAAGTGAAATGATTCATACCGGCACCTGTTTCTAGTGCAAATATCAATTGAGCTAGAAGGCACATATTATCAGAAAGCATTTCTGTAGATAATTGCTTGCATAGTTCTGTGCTTGGAATATGAAACAGATAATGTAAAATGTTTCTGTCGTTCTTCTGCCATCAACTAATCTATTGCATGATAAGTTGTTATTTGTTAACATGTAATGCTATATAATTTTCAGATTTTAAGAAATTAAGTTAAATCTATTCTCATTGCTCACTGCTTTCAATATTTTTTTTTTGGTTGAAATTTAACTGTTTAAATCAATTTTCATGAAAGACTACAGATAAGGAGATGATTCGTGTTTGGTAATATGGATTATTAAACTGTGTCCGCTGTCTTGCTTGCAAGTGATGGGTTTTCTTTAATTACATTATGGGCCTTCTAGTAGATTTTTTTTGTTGTTTTCTTTCTAATAATTTTATCCACATTTCAGGTTGAAGATAGCATCTGCAAGTTTGCAAAGAAGGGGCTGACACCTTCGCAGATTGGTGTTATTCTTCGTGATTCTCATGGAATTGCCCAGGTGAAGAGTGTCACTGGGAGTAAAATTTTGAGAATACTCAAGGCCCATGGTAAATATTCTGCCTCACGGGATTATTAGTTTAATTTTTACATATTTATAATTTGTTTACCATTGGACTTTTAAAATCCACATGGCGTGCATCCATGCGCCCACATGGGAGGGGAGGTGCCAAAGAATTTTCACTGACTTTTATTGATAACCAGGACTTGCTCCTGAGATTCCCGAGGACTTGTACCACCTCATTAAGAAAGCTGTTGCAATTCGCAAGCATCTGGAGAGGAACAGAAAGGACAAAGATTCCAAGTTCAGGTTGATTCTTGTTGAGAGCAGGATTCACAGGCTGGCTCGCTACTACAAGAAGACAAAGAAGCTTCCCCCTGTCTGGAAATAGTAAGTTCAATCCTCATTCATCAGATTCTCAAACCTAAACGAGTTTTCATTTTAAATTTTGTTAAATGTTTCGCTAGCATAATTATTACAGTTCAAGTTATGTCAATTTTGTTAAATGTATCGTGTCTACACAATACTGATCATGGATAAAGTTGTATAGGTAATTGATGCATCTATTTCAAATTTTTTTGTTGGCCTAAAGTGCAACACCATAGCACTGGGACCTGCTGTTACGTTTGTTTGATGTGTTGCATGATGCTTTTAGTTATTGTACTTCAATTTGTCCGTGTTAACTTGGGCCTTTTTTGACTCTACTGTTTCGATGTTCATTGAACTATTAAACTTGTTTGTCCTAGAAACAAACCCCCCCTTCCAAAATTTTTTTTTTTTGGGTTTGGGGGGGGGGTTGGGGATGTGAACATTTTCTCTTCGTTTTCTTCCCTTTTAACCTTATTGGGCACTGCACCATTTTTTCCTAATTTGTTCGGAATATATGGCTTGCATTTGCTGGTTCCTTTTTCTTTTAGGATAATGCTAAACGTTCGCCCCATCTCATGTATATTTCGCGGTAAATTAGAAACAAATTATTGCGATACATAAGCAATTCAGTGGGGGTGGATGTGGGGTGGACACAAGATGGGTGCATTTGTAGCATTATCCCTTCTTTTATGTTCTTCTTTTTTTAATAATGCAGATATTGATTTAAAATATTTCCACTTGCAGTGAGTCTACCACTGCCAGCACCCTTGTTGCCTGAAGCAGATACATAATGGAAGCATTATGTCAGGAAGAGTTCGCAGTTACTTAAAAGAGAGTTTTGAAGAAGACTTTTTTTTTTTTTTTTTTGGTAGACTGGAAAATCACTAAGCTCGGTTTTGCATATGTTATGGCTTTCATTGAGTATGCATTTCCAATTTGCAGAGCGACCAGTTTTTGACATGTTTTATTTCTATATATGAATGAAACCAATTTAGAAATTATAGAATTCAAGACAACTATATTTGCTGCAAATTGTTCTTTTTTAGTGGCACCTTGCATTTCTGTCTTCATATGAGAAGCCCTTAATTATAATAAATCAAACACCCCAGGAATTCTCAATTGCAGCAGAGTTTCCAGGAATTCTCAATTGCAGCAGAGTTTGTGGTTTGTAATCTTAGCTTGTTTGGTATGATTTATTCTTTCTATTTATAAATTTACCTACTATGATTTGACTATTGATTTGACAACTGCTCAACAATCACTACATATTTCAAACTTTAATTAAATTTCCACCACTCATTTTTACTCATTATAAATTCTTTTTATAAATTATAAAAATAAATCATACCAAACAAGCTGGAGCTGCCAGTCTACCACTCCCTGACTGAGAACGTGGTAGCATCTGAGTTCCCATGTGGTTGGAATTTCAACATTTCTTTGGAACAAGCCCATGCGAGTTGTGCAAAGTAAATTTCCAAAATCATGGATACTTTAATGTGGTCTCTGGATACCTCAAGCTTCACATAAAAGATCTACTGATTATGAGACTGGCTCGCGTATGAAAGTGTTTACAAACTCCTACATACTGAGTGTTCATATGATTTGGGTTTTCCTTTGTTTTATGAAATTTAATGTCCAAGCAAAACCGTCTAAATAATTCAGTGAATTCTGTTATTAAAGTAATGTCATTACATGTACTAGTTCAATTTGCTACTTTTCTGCCACTTGGCTACTTTTATACACCACATATCATATGTCACAGCAAAGGGGAAAATGCTAATGCTTATAGCTACAGCTTGGTAGGCGATTGAATAGATTACCATGTCAAAGCCTACAAAAGGCAAGTTCTGATCTAAGCGTCAACTGTCCTTTTAGTCCAAAACAAGCTTCTTTAACTGGATGATTGGATGTATCACCAACAAAGAACTCATGAATACTTCCCCCAAATTCAAGCCAGCTGCAGCCGGGAATTTTCTTAAGGCCTCGTTCTTTCATTATTGTCCTCACCTCCCTGACATAGTGCCATAGACCGAATTGAGCATACATATTTGATAGAAGTATGTATGAACTCGGATCATAGGAATCTATTCCAATCAGATGCTTAGAAACTGGCTCTCCAACAATGATGTTTTCATGATTAGTGCACGCACTTAGCAAAGTTCGCCAAATTACATCATTTGGCTCAATGGGCATTTCCTTGACAAATCTTGTGGCTTCTTCCACATGCCCTGTCCGGGCAAGGATGTCAACCATGCATCCGTAATGATGGAGATTAGGCTTCATCTTATGATATCTTCTCATAATCTCGAAGCACATTAAACCTTCCTTCACCATCCCAGCATGGCCACAAGCATTCAAAACTGCAATGAATGTAATGTCATCTGGTTCTAAAGAGAGTCTCTCCATCTCCATGAACAAATCAAAGGCTAAATCACCCAAGCCGTGGATGGCCAATCCGCCAATAATAGCATTCCAGTGATCAATACCTTTCTGTTCAACATTCTCAAATACATTCATAGCCTGATCCATGCTGCCACACTTGGCATACATGTCAATCAAGCCAACCCCAATTTTTCCAGTGGCAATGAACCCATGGTCCTTCATATAACAATGTATGGCAAACCCTTCATCAATGCAGCCCAGTTGTGCGACTGCAGAAAGAGCTGTCAACAAAGTCACACTATCAGGAGCCAATCCAAAACCACTCCCACTTAACATGTCATGATAGACTTCCATTGCTTCCTTACATCGGCCATTTTTGACATATCCAACCATCATTGCGTTACAGGAAATCACGTCTCTTTGAGGCATAGCATCAAAGAACTCCCTAGCAACATCAATATTGCCAATTTTCGCATACCCATCAACCATAATAGCCCAGCTCACCACATCAGTTTCCGGCATCTTGTTGAACAAAAAACTAGCCAGTTCCAACTTCCCATTCTTTACACAACAATCAGTCATCAAATTCCAAGAAACCAAGTCCCTCTCTGGCATCTTCTCAAACAAATGAAAAGCAACCTCAAATCCATTCTTCAATTTCGCATAGCCACCAATCAGAGTATTCCAAGTGATCAAATTTCTCATCTCTAGTGGCATCAAATCAAACAATTCTCGGGCTAAACTCACCATCCCACTTTTTACATACCCATCAATCATCAAATTATACGTAAAAGAATCCTTTTGATGGAACCTATCAAACAGCTGCCGACCAAATTGAACACATCCACACTTTATATACATAAAAATCAAACAATTCTGCAAAAACACATCCCGACTAAATTCATACTTTGAAAGCAACCCATGAATCTGCGTACCTGGCTTTACTAGATGCAACCTTGAACATGCTTTTAACACTAAAGAAAATGAATACCCATCCGCTAAAATCCCATTCCCAAGCATCAAAGCAAACACCTGGAAGGCATTTTCAGGGTCATTGCCATGAGAATAAGATTTAATAATCGAATTCCAAATAAAAGGATCTCTATAATTCCCATTAAAAAAGAGGTGTCTGGCAAACTCAACAAGGGGTTTTTGTTTCGAGAAAGCAAAATCAAGAATGATTCTTGCAGTCAAAGACAGGTTTTTCAACTGCCCTGTGGTGATTAAATTTGCATGCAATTGATTAATCTCCATCTGAGTTCTGCATTTTGAGGCAAAAGTAAGTGCTTGGAGCACTGAGTTCCATGGCTGGCACTGGCTTGAATTCACACACACAAGCATTAGATTTGATGCCGGGCTCGATAAAATCAGAAAGAAAAATATCCTGAAATTTGTTTGCTAATGGACAACGGCAACGCTGAAATAGAATGTACTCGCGGGTCGGGTTGAAATATCGTTGGGCCTAAACTTTGGTCCATCTTAATAATGAGGGATAATTTTCAGCGAAAAGTTCAACTAGCAAGAATTTTATTATTGCTACATATAAGTTGATTATTATGCATACTGATACATGTGACATTTAAGATAACACCCACCCACCTCAACCCTTAAAATTCAATTTGAATTGATGCCACATGTACAAATAGACATAATAACCAACCTATCATTAGACATAATAAAATTCTTAATTCAATCAGCCTATTAGGTCCTAGTTTTTTGATATTCATTCTTTTTGTAATCAACTGTCCCAACTCTTTTAGCTTCAATTTTCTCACTTAATAATGGAGGAAAATTGAAAAAATATCATAGCATATGAGGATGACCCATTCCTGAGCATGATCAAATTTTTGGTGGTGCAAGACTACATATTTCATCCTTCTCCATGGCAAAGTCAATACTGATATGTGTATTCAAAGTATTCGATTTATTGTTAAATTGGGGTTTTGAATACACGAGTTATTCATTGATCAAGGTCAATTGCGAGAAAATTTTCTCCTAATGAACGTTATAGAATTCCACAGTTTACATTTTATACTTGTTAGAACGTATCTAGTGTAGGTTTTTCCTTCCTTGAAAGTCTAAAGAGTACATACAATTGAAGGGCAAAAAACTTATCTTGAGGTGGAAAAAGGTAATGGGAGGGCTTTTTTTTCTAACCCAATTCCCTCCACTTCCATTCTCCCACTAGAATCATGCGGCCAGGCTCTAACTTTAGATCAAATTATCACAAACTAATTGTATCCGTCCATGCGTTCAATTTTAACGTTTTAAATATTTTGGTAATAGAAAATAGAAAACAGAAAAATGTACAAAATTTGAGATTAAAAATATTGAAAATGTTAATGTTTTAAAAAATCAACATCACATTAAAAATGTAAGGCTCTTTCATCTTTTTTTTTTTTTAAGGTGATGTAGAATTTACGGGAGAGGTAGTTGTAGTTTGAATTTAAAACCTCTTATCTGAAACGTGAATATTTAACCATTACGGCACACTTCGAACAACAATGTAAAAATAATATATCTATAACACTCTTTTTTACTAATCGCACATTGATTTAAGAGTTCCGCTACCGATAGGCACTCATTTACATAATCTTTTACAAACAACCCTCAAATTACTTATATACCCTTACCCCTACCCGCTAGATAGACACACCATATCTAGAGAGAGAAATTGCCTCAAACCCTTCAACCCCAAATTTTATTTCTGTTCTTCGTTTCTCCTCCGCCCCCAACTTTGATTTCACTCCTCACCAATCAGCAGGCCTTGGCAGCCACTGTGGGCTCCACCGTTGGCTACGGATCAACCGGGTTACCCAGCAACTCCGCCGGCAGATCCGATAGAACAACTTGAAAGGAAAAAAATAAGAATCACTGCCCGATCTGATGAAAGCTACAGAAATTCAACACTTAACTGGAATCCCTCAGTATTTCCCTCATTGACAAGCTTCCAAATCGTCAATAAAACAAAGCACTATTTGAAAATAACTGTGGCTGGCGATGACTCCAGCAAGAGGGAAGTTTTGGGCATGGCTGTGATCGACAAGATAGGGGTTTGGGGTTTTGAGTAGATCATTAACGACATGGGGAAGGGGCTTTTGGAGGGAGTGACTGGCGGTGGCTCTTCTCCGGCGAAGCTGTTGTCCGACGAGATGGAAGGGAGGAGGGGATGTTATTAAACGGGCTTCTGGTTTTTCGTTTGGAAATTGGATTTGAAGAATTTGGGGCCGGACTGCTTTGTTTGTTGGATCGTTTCAAATTGAAGGGGCAATTATGTAACTTTAGTGCGCGTGCGTAAGGTTTTATGTAAACAAAAACCAACTAATAGAATTATTGATGATTTAATTCTACCAAAGGTCCCAAACTTTGATGAGTTGTGCTACAAGAACAAAAAGAGATATAAAAACTTAAACAAAACTGACACATATCAATATCTTGTTTTCTAACACATCACATTATATTTTCATCAATATCAATTACATGAACCATTTATCATTTTTGTTACCCTCTTTGTCTTTTTTTTTTCCATTTAGAATTATTCAACTTTGATTATTGTCATATTTATATATGTAACTAATTTTTTTATGTTTTTCCCATTGAGCATCGATTAAATATCAATTTTTCACCCTCTTAAAACAATCTCTCTTCAAAAATTTTATTACCATGCATAAAAATCGTCTAAATATATATAATTGTACTCGTTCAATTATTACTCTTATATTTATTTAAAATATTTAGTAGTTATCTTACTAAAATTTTTAGATGTAATAATAATAACTCGATACAAATTTTATTTTGACAATAAAATTTTTGAGAAAAAGTTGGGGTTTAAATATAAAAAAAAGAAAAGACGAAACACAATTAATGAAAGCAATGTGGTGTGGTTATCACGTGGCGTGAGTATATTACTATCAAAATGCAATTATAATGTTGAATTTTATATAGAAACATATTAAGCTCTGAGTTCAGAGCTTAATCTCTAATCACATGTGGCAATGTGACACCGTGAAATGAAGTGTTAATTGGGCCTTTTTATTTATTTTGGGCCGGGGTCAATACAAGAGATGTTCAATAGGTTTGGTGGATACAGAAATAAAATTAACATATAAGGAAGCATTTGCCAAAAATCGTCCCTATATAATACCCTCCACCATTCATCTTCTATTTCTGTTCTAGGGTTTCTGATATCACGCCAGTGTCATTCTCCTAGCCGCGCCGCCGCCGCCGCCGCTACTGCCACCTTCACATCTGCCACCATGGGTCGTATGCACAGCCGAGGGTCATCTCTCTTTCTTTAATTACATATATGAAGATACATTCATAGACGTTGATGTAATGATTATTCACCCTTATCTTATTGTTTCTTTGTTGGACGTTATGCAGTAAGGGTATTTCAGCATCAGCACTTCCATACAAGAGGACTCCACCGAGCTGGCTCAAGATTTCTTCTCCGGATGTATGTAATTTGTATTCATCCGCCTCCCCTTGTACTTTTCCATTTATTAGGTTACTCTGCTTTCATCAGTTAAAATCCATCACAATCTGTTTTGTCTTATGCAATTGCTTTATCAGTGTTTATATGATTTGGGACATCGTTTAATATTATAGTTGATTCTATGGTCTGGAGTGTTATTTTTTATTATTTTATTTTTTTGGGGGTGGGGTGGGGTGGGGTGAGGGAATCAGAAGCAGCAAAATGTAGAGCGATAGAGCTTATAAATGCTACATACAAATAAAAAATGTTATTGGGTCAATTACCTTTAGTGTGAGAATTCGCCAAAAGTATGTAAGTTTGGGAAAACGTGCCACGTTTCCTTCACATATAATCCTTGAGTTGAATTTGGGCTGCCAATCAACAAAAATATGGAGGAAAAGAGATCTCTATATGTCGAGATGTAGTCAATTGATTCATACTGGCACTGCAAATATCAATTGACCGAAAAGGGACATTATATGTATTTTTTATATTGAACAGAAAGCAGTTCTGTAGATAATTGCTTGCATGGTTTTCTTTCATCCATTACCTAAATTTGTGTTTTCAAATTTAGGTTCTGTGTTTGGAATACGAAACAGATTAAGTAAAATGTTTATCTCATTCTTTCTGCCATCAACTGATGTATTGTATGATGTTAAGTTATTTGCTAACATATAATGCTATATAGTGTTCTGATTTTAGACAACTTCGTCAAATTTATCCTTATTGCTAACCTCTTTGAGTTTTTTTTTTTTTTCATTATATATATATATATTTAACTGTTTAAATCGATTTCATGAGAGACAATAGATAAGGAGATGTTTTTGTGTTAATAATATGGATTATTAAACTCTGTCTGCTGTCTTGCTTGCAAGTGATGGGGTTTCTTTAGTTCCTTCGTTGTGCTTGTAGATATTTTTGTTTTCTTTCTAATAATTTTATCCATGTTTCAGGTTGAAGATAGCATCTGCAAGTTTGCAAAGAAGGGACTGACACCTTCTCAAATTGGTGTTATTCTTCGTGATTCTCATGGAATTGCCCAGGTGAAGAGTGTCACTGGGAGTAAAATTTTGAGGATACTCAAGGCCCATGGTAAATATTCTGCGTCATGGGATTATTAGTTTCATTTTTACAAGCTTGTAATTGTTTTACCATTTGACTTTTATTGATAACCAGGACTTGCTCCTGAGATTCCGGAGGACTTGTATCACCTCATTAAGAAAGCTGTTGCAATTCGCAAGCATCTGGAGAGGAACAGAAAGGACAAAGATTCAAAGTTTAGGTTGATTCTTGTTGAGAGCAGGATTCATAGGCTGGCTCGCTACTACAAGAAGACAAAGAAGCTTCCCCCTGTCTGGAAATAGTAAGCTCAGTCCTCATTTTTCATATTCCCAACTTTAAATGAGTTTCGTTTTGAAAATTTGTTAAACGTTTTGGTAGCATAACTATCACAGCTAATAAATTTATGTCAATCTTTGTTAAATGTATATGTGTCAACACAACACTGGTCATGGATCAAGTTGTATGGGTAATCAATGCATGCATTTTGATTTTCTATCCCCTTTTGGCTATGTTGTTAATGTGTTTCTTAGTGCTTTTATTGTACTTCCATTAGATCATGTTAACTTGGGCCTTTTTTCACTGTTCCATGTTCATTGAGTAAAACTTGTTTGTGCTTTGCCTTTCGTCGCCCACCCTCCCTCCTTTTTCCATTCCCCTAACCTTATTGGGCACTGCACTATTTTTTCCTCATTTGCTTAGAATGTATGGGTTGGACTTGCTGGCTCCTTTGTCTTTTCTTTTCCTCTTTTTCTAATAATGCAGATGTTAATTGAGATTATTTCCACTTGCAGTGAGTCTACCACTGCCAGCACCCTCGTTGCCTGAGGCAGATACACCATGGAAGCATGCTTTGTAACTTGGATTGTTATCTCAGGAAGAGTTCGCAGTTAAAATCTTAGAGGGTTTTCCATTGAGCTTTGAATTTGTTCTTGTCAGTAGATTTGATTATCATTAAGCTGGGTTCTGCGTTTGTTATATGTCTTTCATGTGGAATGCATGTCCATTTTGCGGAGAATGACCAGTTTGACATGTTTTATTTCTATATAAAACCGATTTATTAGAACTGATGAAAATTAAGACAGCAAATTGCTTGTTTTTAGCAATGTTCTAAATAGCATAATGTTAGTGTTGAGGTCAA
The DNA here is from genome assembly GCA_963692815.1 of Nyctanthes arbor-tristis. Lineage (NCBI taxonomy): Eukaryota > Viridiplantae > Streptophyta > Magnoliopsida > Lamiales > Oleaceae > Nyctanthes > Nyctanthes arbor-tristis. The sequence continues at coordinate 41,934 of CAVNYN010268751.1, read as the reverse complement.
GCCTTGAGTATAGACATGTTTAAGCACACAAATGAGTGATAAAGCACGATGAATCCGTGATATGAATCCGTGATAAAGCGAATGGCGAAATCAAAAGGGAGAAGGGAAAGATAAATTTGAATATTAGGATATGCATATATAACCACTATACATGTCATGGTGAGACAGCTAAATAAACAAGTGCTCAACAAAAGTGATCAAATTCTGAATTTAGGAATCCAATTCTGTATAAAAAGATTCTTTCACAACATTTAGGGAAAAGGAACAAAAAATGTGAAAGAATCACTAAAATACGCAGGGCATTATGAGTAAAAGATCATAGATCTAAATTCCTGATGAGCCATATAAAGCTTTCAAGAAGTTGCATGTTACATGAAATCAGCCGTATCTTACATCTAAACATCCTTCTCTCAGAAATCCGTGGAAGTTTCTTGGCAAATTATGCCATCTTCGGCTGTAATTCTGCACAACATAACCAGTTTGTATTGCTTCTCCACTCCAAATTAGTAAGTATCCGTTCAAATAAATAGCATGGAAAAGTGATTATTCTGAAGCTCCATGTATTTCAATGTATAGTGTTCTTATCGACTGATCCTCATAATTCTTGGGCATCAAGGTCAGGCTTTGAAGGATAATCCAGACCCTGGAGAGCTGGTATCCGGCGTAAATCTTCTTCTGAGTAGGCTGGGATAAACCAGTACCTCTTATCTGTTCCAAATACCTATACAGAACAGATCATGTAAAAAATGCTTGAAACACAATCAAAACGTTAAAAAATAAGATTTTTCTGCTATTCCAATTAATGGGCTTTTCAAGCAAATGACAAACTACCAATGAACAATTTACTAATCCATGAAAAGTAATAAAGCAAGTGAAATTTTGAGGATCCAGCCCGAGCAAGAGCAAAGTTATAAAAATTGTGCAGAGTATGCCTCAACTTGGAGGTTTTATTTAAAAAGTAAGATAGTACTTGTTTTTCAGCTAGGCATTTGGCTATAAACACAAGCGCCAATCCAAGATTTATTTTGGACAAAGACCAGCTGAGTAAAAATTGCCCCAGTCAATATATAAGATCATACCGGCTTTACTTGCAGGAGGACTCATATCAGGGAAGACCATAAAATAATTGCAAACACGCCAAAAAAATTGCAAGCTCATATTTATGCGGCCGGCCACTCATTGACACGTAAGCTCACAAGCAACTAAGAAAAAAAAGAGCCAAATAATTTTTGAAAAAAAAAAAATGTTACCACCCTCCGATATAGAAAATGAAAAGGCTAACATTTTGCCAACAATAAGATGCATGCTTAATTTGATGATCCTAAAGATATGCATTCCTGGTCTGGGAGTTTCCTGTGTACTAGTACTTGGAGGATACTATTGATCAATAACAACACAAAATGTGATAATTTAGCATATGTTCAATGTTAAAGCATATATTTTGCGAATAAAAACAAAAAAGGAAATATTAGATGAGATGTTATTATAATACCTGTTCAAAGTTCCTTTTCCTTCCAAGATCATAACGCCATTTAGGAGTAGCCTTCTTCTCATATGCCTGAATACAAGCCAATGAAAACATTAGTCTTGTATCTATATGAACTTCTTTTAGAATGTGTCAAGGAAAAGGTGGATTTGACAGAATCGCTGGACTTGAAATATTAATTCATCTCTACTAGAATAGTATGAAATATTAATTCATCTCTACTAGAATAGTAACTATTTAAACAATTCTCTTTGGCATCTTGAACGTTCTAAAGGATTCTAAGGGAACGAGGGGGGGGGGGGAAGATAGTGCATTGGGGTTGAATGAAAAAAATTCAAAGCAGTACAAACCCCGTACATGGCATAGCATTCAACTCAACAATGGAAACTAAAGCATCACAATATTTTAAACAAGAACCTAGGGACTTTTTCTTCAGGATGATGAACATGCTTAAATGGTGAACCTTATTTACAGAGCGTGCTTATCATCAAAGTGAAAATGTTTAGAAACATATATTTGCAAATTACCTCAATGGTTGTGGTATTGGCAGCAACTAATGATATGTGCATAATGAGAAATCCCAAAACACTCAAAGAAAACGCTAAATTTAATACTGCAAAACCACAAGAATTCTTATTAAAGGCCATGAGTTGAGGCTCGAGTAAACTAAGTATTTCAGAAAACAATATTCAACCTTACCAAAGGATAGAAAGGTGGTTGCTAGTGTTCCTGGAGTTCCAGGTATATCATCCTCACTAAAGAATAAAATAAAATGTGGCAATAATGATAAAGTAACAAGACTTGTTTCAAGGAATGTATAGAACTGCAAAAGGAAGTCAGCAGTTATCTAACATTAGTATGTTCTTGAATAACAAGGACTCAAGGAAAATTAAAATTTCCAAGTTCACATCAGTTGCAACAATAATCAGCATCTACTAGGAAACAGAACTTAATTTAAGATGTGAAAAAGCCACATGCAAAGTGCAAACTGTACATTATCAATTTAACCTTATGAAGAAATTAGCAGGTGCTGGAAGTTAAATAATAATAGAGAAGATGTTGATCCATTCCAGCAAATCAATTTGTCCTAGGATCTGCTAGTTCACAAAATAACATAATCATGGAAACTAACCAATATTATTCTTATTTACAATATAATATGTATCATACCAGAAAGAGAAGGAAATACTTGTAGTTCAGTGCGCCAACACAATTGACAACCCATACACAATGGTGATCCATTTTCAGAACACACCTCCCACCTAATCAAAAGATTCATTATTCATATGAAAGAAATTGCTAAGATACATAATTTCTAAGAAGCAACTCACAAACAGAGCAATGATGACATCGAGGTGGTTTTAACTGGTTGCATTTTCTACAAAATCGGATTCTCTGGTTCTCCATATCTGCTGGAAATTCTGTCGCAGTCAACAGGTCAGTTTCTCCTCTTTCTTCATCCACCTTCGGCCTCCAATTTGGAGGCACGCTACCAGGCTCCGTGAAAACAACAGAGAAATAATTCCACAAAAGCATGACCAACTGCATAAGCATAACCATCAAATGATGAACCATTAAATGTTAATTTTTGCACATCGTTATCCCATTTCTAAATACTATAGAGCTAAGTTAATCACATATAGTGTTGTAGACTAGTTTTTTCGAAAACAAACCAGGCACGGTTGAGAGCATTGTGAACAGAGTACAACCAATTTCACATTGCTGATATTCTTGACCACAGGATTGAGAACCTAGCGAATTTACTTATATTTTGCCATATTTTCATTTCTTCATACTAGCTTCAAACTAAATCAAACAATCAAGACTAACTTTCAGAAACTACATCACTCAACCACACATTGCAAAATAAGCTGAATTTTGAGAACAAGCTAACACTTAAGAAACCATGTACAAAAACAGATGAAATCCGAAACCTTCCAATTAACTGACTGAAGCTTACCAAACAGTGAAACAAGATCAAGACGACTAGAGCAAGTAATGCCTCAGACCCGCCGGCTTGAAGGCCCGGTCCATAACTATTTATCACCACAGCGTAGTACGTGACACCAACAACACCGAGAACCAGTAATATCATGATCGAACCCAATCCCCTCAGGGCTGTGCAGAATTTGAATACATTCCAGGCCATTACCGCCCCAGATCTATGCATAATAATCACGATCAATTACACCAATGTAAAGACCCCGAAAATTAATTGTTCCGTTTCCCACACTTTTCCTCTGAATGTGATTTTCCTGAAAAGGAGAAAAGGTGGTTAGGGTTTATAGATTCCAGGCAGGGAGCAGCACTCCGGTAGAATCCAGGGGGGAATTGCAAGGAAACGTAATAATAATTACTAAATATAGAACTTGATCGAATTTAAGTTAGCTAAAATTAATTGCTTGATAATCATTAACAAATAATAATTAATATTAAAGTTTTTAATTTATTCCATATAATAATAACCTTTAAGATTGAAGAGTTGGTCAATTTGTGCAAGTTTTCTATGTCATACAACCAACTACCGCGGTTTCTTTCTTTCTTTTGGTCATGGCCTACTAGAAGGCCTACTGATCTATAGTAGTTTTCTATTGTTATATCGATTCTTTTTTAATATGTAAGTATCTTATTGGAAATCAAGCTCTATACGGAACCCGACCCTGATTCCTTAGAAATTTCCTTCTTATTGGTTCGTATTTAGTAATATATTGTCGAATTTGATCAAACATATCATTATGGTAGCAGTTACTATGACATAATACTATTTATCTATTGATGTGATTTGTGATGTTGTGATGTGTGTTGATACCAATAATTAGTATTATATCACATCATTGCATGGTGTCGTAGCATTTGATGTTTGAAATTTACTAATAAGTAAACTAATTCATGTATAAAACAATATGTGCTTGTCACAAGATATTTTTAGCAATTCAAAATACATTTATAAAATAATAAGTGTTTGTCACAAGATATTTTTAGTAGTTCAAAATGAATATAATAGATAATTTATATTTTTTTTTTCTTCATTTTTAAGAAAAGAAACTTACAATTATATATTCTCAAATCTAAAGGTTAGTAGTGGTTTAAATTGTACAGTAATGGTTAAAATGCTTGTATTCAGTAGTCCGACTATAGAAATAGATCGGACTCCAGGTTTGGAGCCCGATCACCAATTACAGAGGGCCACATGTATTTTAAAATACACATGACCCCTTAAAATTGGTAGTCGGACTCCAAACTCGGAGCCCGATCTGTTTATATAGAAAATTTATGAATTCAGAGTCAGATGTCTTGAGTTTGAACAACCCGTACCCCTCCTTGAATTTCTCTCTCCTCGGACCTCCCCTATATCCGGCGCTCTTGTAGATAAAAAAAAAAAAAAGAAAGGGTTAGTATTCTTAAGGATAGTCTAAAGAAAAAATAAATAGGACAACTTCTTTATTTTTTATTTTCTTAAAGGAAAATAGGACAACCTTTGAGAAAAGGAAAGGAAATGATGTATTCATTATCTAGTGTGCCAATTTGTTGAATGTAAGCTTTCATCATTACCCATTGAAAGGTACCTAAATAAATAGTATCATAGAGAATTCTTTAGCCACGGCATTTACTGGACAAGTCAAACATGCCAATCTAAAAGCCAAAGAAAAAAAATAAGTGGAAAAAATCTATTTACAAATAATATTTAGGGGGAAAACTTATTAAAAGATTTTATTTATTTTTTAAAAATTTTTTCAAATTATTTTATTATTATTTTTTATCATACAATTTATATTCAGTTTTTTATAAAATATTATTTTCTTAATTTATTATATAAATTTTTGAAGGAATAAAGTGTTTTGGGGAGGGGGGAGGTTAGCCCCTCTTCTACCTTTTCCTCCCTCCAAAATGGGTTCCCCCACCCCCATGTGTTATTTGAGTCTCTGAGGGAAAAAAACCCAAATGCCACATTAAGAGTGCTCTAATGTTACATTTCAACAAAATGATAAATAACCACTTATTCTCGATATAGATTGTTGCGTGCACACTGATGACAAGCATTACAAAGCTCTTCGGCATTAGGGATCGAAGTATAATCCATCACCCACACCCAGGCTCCCTAGCCCTTGTTTGTTTGATGACATCTCCACAGATTAAGTCCATGGCATTAATTGTATTTCTATTTCTAATTGATTTATAATTTAGTACTGGTTCTTAAAAATAGTAGTCCAAGTAATTTATATATTGGTTAGTTGGAGTTGATGCGCTTAAACTGATTCATGGCATGAGGAATCCGGATTTGTGGGATCCTGGCTTATTATGAGGCTTCTTCAACATGGATACTCTGTTACTACTACAGTAAAGACTGATCCAGGTTTGTCATCTTCGCCTCTTCTGGTGGTGGTCTGGTGAATTTGATATCTTCGTTTTTCTTAGTCATATACCATGTTTTAGCTTTCAAACATATAGTCGAGTAGCCCTTGGAGGAATGCATTAATTTAAGGTGTTAGCATGCACAGTCTACCTGTATATGAGCTAGATTAATTAGTCTAACTTTCTCATAAATGGATGATGGCGAAAGTTGAACTAGGACGGCCATTGTCTACATACTGTGTCTCCTTGTCGAGCCATCTTATATAGAAGCACTCTAATGGAAACCTTTTGGTAAATTTCCAGAGAGCAAAAGAGATGTTAGCTTCCTTACAAATCTGCCAGGTGCATCAGACAGCCTCGGATATTCAATTCAGATCACAACAAACTGGATAGTTTTGAGCCTTCCATCGAAGGATGCATTGGCCTCTTTCTCGTTGCACACCCGTTGGATTTTGGGGACAGAGAAACATAAGAAACGAAGCTCAAAAGTTTTAATCCTGGTCTACTCGGAATTTTGCAGGCATGTGTTAATTCAAGAACGGTGAGGCGAGTTGTCTATACTTCTAGCATATCTGCCGCCTATTTTAGTGGAAACAGAGATTTAGACATAATTGATGAGAGTTCATGGACTGACGTTGAATTGGCTAGAACCTTGAGGTTCTATGGAGGTTCTTACGTTGTAACCAGGACGTTAACAGAAAAAACCGCTCTAGAATTTGCACAGAAATATGGATTGGACGTTGTGACCTTATTACCTACATGGATTCATGGTCCCTTCATTACTCCTCATGTCCCTGATAGAGTACACATATTTTCGGCCTTGGTTTATGGTAAGTGTATATGATAACTATATAAATCTAAGCCACAAGCACGAGGAATCCGAGCATTGGGTTTTATAAACAAAATCTCTCATCTCAGGTGACCAGGAATCATACAAGTACCTTAGGGATACCAGTTTGGTTCATGTTGACGATGTGGCCAGAGTGCATATTTTCCTATTTGAGCATCCTAATGCAAATGGGAGATACATTTGTTCTGCTGTTGAATTCACAACAGACAAATTGTCGGGATATCTCTCCGCCAAATACCCTGAATATCAAATCCCTAATGCAAGGTAAGTTTATCAGTAAGACTTGATACATATTTTTCATTGTATACTTTTTTAATTGAAATGAGATTCTTACACCTTGTTGCAGTTCAATTAAGGACACGGTAAAATTTTCCGGCCTTCAATCAAAGAAACTCCGGGAGGCTGGATTTGAGTATAAGTATGGCATTGAGGCTTGAGGAAACATTTGATGAAGCAATTGAATGTTGCAAGCAGAAGGGTTTCCTCTAGTCAGTCACTCAATATCTCAATCTAATAGTACTGTAATATGCACTCAAGCTACCGCTCCAGGATTCTGGATGCCATGATTTATATGCAGTGATATTCTGAACAAGTTGACTAGTCTTGTTCGCTATTTAATCACTTTTTTCTTCTTCTTATAATTCTTGAGGGTGGAGAGCAGAGAGTTGGAAGTGCTGTATTCATGCTACAATCATGCCGTATACACTTAAGATAATAATTTACAAAATAATGTCATAAATTACCATTTACAGGAGGGTCATATTTTCACTTCATCTTCAACATTAAGTGAATACTATCGTGAATAAAATGTGACCTTTTATATCATAATTGGACAACAAAAAATGCCTTCTATTTTTCGGTGAGCCGTTCATAGGGTGGACACATCCTGACTACAAATTAACATGTACTTTAAAATGACATTGATACAATTATCATTTTAACGATTTGAATACATTGTGTGAATATGGTCATTAAATTATAATTTGAACTTCTAAGTTATATTGACAAGTCGTAAGCGTTTCTTAATGTGTTGTAAGTTGTACTTACTAGTATTTAGAGATGAACACCTCTAATCAAACACCTCAAATGGATAATTAACTCATACCGATTTTGTTATTTTAGGATTGAGCAAATAATGTCGTGAATAAAATGTGACATTTTATGTCATAATTGCACATCAAAAAATGCTTTATATTGTAGGATGAGCCGTTCATATGGTAGATGTGACGGCCACTTGAAATATACTTTAAAATGACATTGATGTAATTATTATTATAACGATTTGAATATAATTGAGTAAATAGTTTCATTAAATTAAAATTTAAATTTCTAAGTTATATTGACAAGTAATAAGTAATTCTTAATGTGTTGTAAGTCGTATTGACTAGTATTTGGAGATAGATACCTCTAATCAAATACCTAAAATGGATAACTAAGTTATAACGATTTTATTATTGTTATAATAATTTCAATATATTTAGAATTGAGCGAATACTACTGGGAATGAAATGTGACCTTTCATGTCATAATTGCACGACAAAAAGCCTTATATTGTATGATGAACCGTTCACAGGGTGGACACATCCTGATGAAAAATTAACAAACACTTTAAAATGACACTGATAGAATTATTGTTATAATGATTTAAATCTCATTGTGTGAATGAGGTCATTAAATAAAAATTTAAACTTCTAACTTATACTGACAAGTCGTAAGTATTTCTTAATGTATTGTGAGTCGTATTGATTAGTATCCAGAGATAGATACCTCTAATCAAACACCTAAAATAGATGATAAACTCATAATAATTTCATTATATATCATTATAACGATTTCGATATCTTTAGGATTGAACGAATACTGCCGTAAATAAAATGTGACTTTTCACGTCACAGTTGCACATAAAAAAATGCCTTATATTGTAGGGTAAGCCGTTCATAGGTTGGACACATTTGGACGACCACTCACAACGAACTTTAAAATGACATTGATATTACTATCTTTATAACGATTTAAATATCATTGGGTAAATATTATCATTAAATTAAAATTTAAACTTCTAAGTAATATTGGCAAGAAATAAGTATTTTTAAAGGTGCTATAAGTCGTATTGACTAGTATTTAGAGATGAACACCTCTAATGAAACACCAAAAATGAATAACCAAACCACAACAATTTCGTTATCATTATAACGATTTCGATATCTTTAGGAATGATCGAATACAACCGTGAATAAAATATGACATTTCATGCCATAATTGCATGACAAAAAAGGCCTTCTATTGTACGGTAAGCCGTTCATAGGGTGTACATATTCTAACGACAACTTAACATGTACTTTAAAATGACATTGATATTATTATTGTTATAATGATTTGAATAATTGTATGGATATGGTCATTAAATTAAAATACGACCTTCTAAGTTATGCGGACAAGTCATAATCATTTCTTAATGTATTGTGATCCGTACTGACTAGTATTTAAAGTTGGACAACTCTAATCAAGCACGTCAAATGGATAATTAGTGCATAAAACTTCCGCTATCATTATAACGATTTTGATATCTTTAAAATTGACTGAATACTGCTGTGAATAAAATGTGACGTTTCATATCATAATTGCACGATAAAAAATGCTTACATTATATGGTGAACTGCTTACGGTGTGGGCATAACCTAGCGACAACTTAACATGTACTTTAAAATGACGGTGATAAAATCATCCTTATGATGATTTGAATATCACTAAATGAATAGTATCATTAAACTAAAATTGAACCTCTAAGTTGTACTGAAAAATAAAAAGCATTTCTCATTGTGTTGTTAGTCGTATTGAATAGTATTTAGAGATGGATTTCACTCCGTGAAATTTCAAAATTTCATAAAAGCATTTTTGGAATAATAATTGAATCACTTCTTGAATAACGCTCAACTATAAACAACCGGTTAGTGAATTTTGTCATTGGATAGTTAGTAGTGACATTCTATAAGAATTTAAAGATACTTTAAATTGCTTTGACAAGAATAAAATGATTGCTTGAATTTATAATGACTATCTCTATCCATTAGAAGTGATAGCCAAAAGAATGATTATGTCCAATCGGTTAGTGAATTGGGTGCAAAAGAATGTTTAAAGTTAGAATGCGGTACTTAATTAGTATAATCAAAAACAAAATGACCTAATTATCGAGTGCATTAAGTAAAAAGATTCGTTTAGTAATATATGAAAAAAATCTAGACACAATTGGCCTGTCACGCCCCTAATTTCATTACCATATTATCTCGAAATGTCAGTAGCGGAAGCGTTTTAATACATATATCTCGATACAAAATCGAGGGCGAGACTTTACAAATGCAATTCAAATACTATTATATTCAATATCATTTTATAATAACTATTGCGGCCACCCACAACGAAACCTCAGCCACGCGCTGAAGTCTCGATCACATACATGTATCTTCTCCATCCTTGGGACGATCCTGCCACAAAGCTCGAAATTCAATACCTAAAAGATTGTAGAAGATGAAGAGTGAGTACAAAGTACTTAGTGAATAACGACATGTATTGGCTCATGATAGAATGAAAGACGGTCATAATACCACAAATTGGCCAATCATAATTACAAGTTGGGCCACCACTAGCTTAGCCCTTACCCATAAGCGCAATACACAAAAATTCAATAATAATTCAAAATGGCCAAGACCACACAGCAAGGCCATAGTATCACAAAACAAAGCAAACAAGTAAACAAAGCCACTAGCGATGCCCAAGAACAATAACAATATTTTATCCAAAGTATTAGTACACCGTCAATAATCAAATGTCAAAGCAATATAATAGGGGCATAAGAAGCAATTACGCACAATCAAATATTAAATAACAAAGAGAGTTATGGAATATATGAGCTTCGAAGAGGGAGAGCCAAGGCACACGGTACTTACCTTTTTAATTTCCCAAAGATAACTCGAATAATTCTTACGTGGAAAATTACTTCTAAAGTCTTGATATTCTTCAATTAAAGCTATTTTTCAAGTTATAATATTTCTATATATAGTAAGGAGCCTTTTTCAAAAGATAAATAGGTATTTTGGTGAGTTTTTATTGGTGTTTTCCACCCCTTCATAGTTGTGGACGAATTTATTCTTTTGGGATAGAGAGAGAGTTTGAAGAGGTTTGGTAATCCTCCATATCCTTTGGCTCCCTTTTATAATTGTGAAGATTTAATTGTTTTTGATTCAGTCTTGAGATCCGCCAATCAAAACGTGACACTTGGTATGATGTGGCATCGTGTCTGTCAAAGGTGATGTGACACAATGAGGTTCATTCGTTTATTGCTCGAGAAATACTTATGCTTTGTCGTCTTGTAATTTAGTCACCGAACTTCGATCTTTGTCAATTAAGAACCGTATTTCTTTCTTTGTTATTGTTGAAGCGATGATCTCGAGATCTTCTAATGTAATTCGAGCAATTATGTCGTCATCGTCAATCACGTAGCTTAAGTGGGGCTTAAATTTTCCGGGATGTTACATGGCCGCTTAGAAAATTCCTCAAATGAATCAAATTGGAGACCATTTGGCATTTTGATTGGTGAGAAGAATTCCCAAGCTTTCAATTGGACTTATTTTGTTTGGCTATTTGTAAATTATCTAGGGACAATTGGGGCCTTTTTCATAGGTGGAAACCAGGATTTTTTTTATTAAAATAAACATAAAATTCATCCATAAATAAGTCATCTAGTCTTAGAACACTATTAGAAGACTCTAATAGTGTTCTAAGACTTATTTATTCATCCATAAATAAGTCATCTAGTCTTAGAGCACTATTAGAAGACTCCCAAAACACTCTTTTTGTCTCTCAAAAAAAGCTCTCTTCATATATACATAGAATTCTCCTACTTAAAAAGACTACATTACTTGAAGAATAACAAGAATTTGGAAGATCTTGCCACTCAAAGATATCTAGGAACTCTTTAAAGAAACAAAAGCAAAGGTGAGTAATCAATATTTTGGTTTTCCTTGGCATGTATAAGTTTTCAAAAGAAGAGCACTGTTTTGATATCATATTATGATAAGAAATGAAATATTTTCTTGCATGTGAATCACTAGCATTACTCTACCCGTTTTGTATTGGTTTGCTTTGAACTGTTCCTATACTATGACATATTCAATAATTCCAGGTATGAACGACTAGTATGATGTTTGATTTGATTTAGTAATATTCTTTGTTTGAAATTCCAGTAAGGGTCAATTGGAGTTAAGTGTGGATCCAATTAATATTATATTACCATGGTCAACTTGGCATTTGGATGACATCTTTGGCACTACAGGTAGTAAGTAATTTTAGTGCTTGGACCCTATTATGCATTCAAAAAGGTTTGTGCATCTTTGTATTTCTTGAATTTGTGATGTAAAACGGTTTTTGAAATTTTGTGGCAAATTAAAATATTGAGTTACTCACGGGGTACATAATACTCACTTTCTGTTTATTTATTCTTTTGTAGATGATAAATTGCAAAATCTATGAACACCAAGATGAAGAGTGGAGAATGTCACTAGACACTAGTAAGATATTGGATATGGTGGAAATGGACGTATGGATATATTATGAAGACGCCCCTTTGTTCTTAATGTACTTAGGAACAACTTATGTATTCAATGTGTTTTGTGCTTATACTCTTGCTCATCTATAGTATGATAAAGTTTGGAAAGATAAACCTATGTTTTTCACTTAGTATAATGGTCTTTTAAGGACATGATAGTAGAAAAATAAGTATATGTATGGAGATATATATAACTAAGGGAAATTTGGTTTGTAATATAAAGATATAAGGAAGACTTTTGCATGGGTTGGGAGCCTAATTTTCCATGTAAAGGCTTCCAAATCCTTTTGTATGGATGGTTGATCAAAAAAATGGGTTTTACATAGTTTATCATGCGCGCTTGCTTTCTTATATAGTCTAAACATGAAAAGAAATCCAAGAGTTGTGAAGTTAAATTATCTTATAATCAATGCAAAGGCATATAGGGAAGTTCATATGAAAATAAAAGGATTGGGTAAGTCACCCTAGAAAAATACCACATTGATAATATCACTCTAGGTAAAGTAAGGAAATTCAAAGAATCGTCACAACGACATTCTTACCAAATTAAAGAACTTACGTGATTTGCATATCTAGTGTGTTCCTTGTTAGTATTTTGATTATTTTGACATATCACAAGAGCTTCTGCCATTGAAACAAAGAAATAACTTGATAATAACGATAGAATAATGAGGGTGTGACACGAGCACCTCTAATCAAACACTTAAAAATAGATAATTAACTCATAACGATTTTGTTATTGTTATAACAATTTCGACATCATTAGGGTTGTGTGAACACTGTCGTAAATGAAATGTGACCTTTTTTTTGTCATAATTGCACAATACACATGTCTTATATTGGATGGTTAGCCGTTCACAGGGTTAACATGTCCTGACAATGACTTAGATAATTATCGTTATAACGATTTCAATATCATTGGGTGAATGGGGTCATTAAATTAAAAATTAAGCTTCTAAGTTATACTGACAAGTTGTAAACATTTTTTAGTATGTTGTGAGTCTTATTAACTAGTATTTAGAGATAAACACATCTATTCAAGCAGCTCAAATGAATAATGAACTCATAACAATTTCATTATCGTTATAATGATATCTTTATATTAAGGGAATACTTTTGTGAATGGAACGTGACTTTTCATGTCATAATTGCACGTCGAAAAATGCCTTATATTGTAGGGTGAGCTGTTCACATGGTGAATGCACTGGGACGACTACTTAAAATGTACTTTAACATTAGATTGATATAATTATCGTTATAACGATTTGAATATCACTGAGTGAATAGTGTAACTAAATTAAAATTTAAACTTCTAAGTTATACTAACAACTAATAAGCATTTCTTAATGTGTACATTGTGTTGTACTGACTAGTATTTAGAGACAAACATATCTAATCAAATGCCTAAAATAGATAACTAAGACATAAAAATTTCGTTATCATTATAAGGATTTTGATATTTTTAGGATTGAATGAATACGGCCATGAATAAAATGTGACATTTCATGTCATAATAGCACGAGAAAAAATACCTTATGTTGTATAGTGAGTGTTTTAGAGGGTGGAAACATCTTGGTGACAACTTAACGTGTACTTTAAAATGTCATTAATATAACTATCCTTACAACGATTTGAATATAATTGAGGGAATAGTGTTATTAAATTATAATTTAAACTTCTAAGTTATACTAACATGTAATAAGTATTTCTTAATTTGTTATAAGTCATATTGACTAGTATTTAGATATGAACACCTCTAATCAAACATGTAAAATGAATAATTAATTCATAACGATTTCGTTATTGTCATAACGATTTTGATATATTTAGCATTGAATGAATATTGTTGTGAATAAAATGTGAACTTCCATATTACTATGGCACGTCAAAAATACCTTATATTATTGGGTGAGCCATTCATAGCGTAGACGCATTTGACCACTTAAAATGTACTTTAAAATGACACTGATATAATTATAGTTATAATGATTTAAATATCATTGAGTGAATAGTATTATCAAATTAAAATTTGGACTTCATAAGTTATTTGACAAGTAATAAGCACTTCTTGTTTTATTGCTAGTCGTGTTGACTAGTATTTGGATATGAACACTTTTCATAAAACACCTAAAATGGATAATTAAATTATAACAATTTCATTGTCGTTATAATGATTTAGGCATTTTATAGAATTGACTGAATACTATATTAGTCAATGTGACCTTTCTTGTCATAATTGCACGAAAAAAATATCTTATATTGGATAGTGAGCCGTTCACGAGGTGGACATATCCTGATGACAACTTATATAATTATTTTTATATTAATTTGATTATCATTGTGTAAAAAAGTCATTAAATTAATATTTAAACTTCTAAATTATACCGACAACTCATACGTATTTGTTAATGTATTATGAGTCGTATTGACTAGTATTTAGAGAAGAAAACCTCTATTCAAACACCTAAAATAGATAACTAAGTTATAACGATTTTGTTTATAACAATTTCATTGTCTTATAACGATTTCGATATCTTTAGGATGGAACGAATACTACTGTGAATAAAATGTGACCTTTCATTTTGCAATTACACGTGAAAGAATGCCTTATATTGTTGGGTGAGCCGTTCACATGGTGGATATATTTGGACAACCACTTCAAATGTACTTTAAAATGATATTGATATTATTATCATTATAACGATTTGAATATCATAAGTATTTGAATATCATTGAGTAAATAGTATCATTAAATAAAAATTTGAACTTCTAAATTATACTGATAAGTACTAAGCATTTTTTAATATGTTGTAAGTTGTATTCACTAGGATTTTTATATGAACACTTCTAATCAAACACCTAAACTGAATAACAAAATCATAATAATTTTGTTATCGTTATAACGATTTCGATATCTTTAGGATTGAGCGAATACTGTCATGAATAAAATGTTACTTTATTTCATACTTATGTCTTGCGATCTTATATTGTAGGATGAGCCGTTCATATGGTGGATGCATCTGGATAACCATTTAAAATGTACTTTAAAATGACATTGATATAGTTATCGTTTTAACGATTTGTATATCATTGAGTGAATAATGTTATTAAATTAAAATTTGAACTTCTAAGTTATCCTGACAAGTAATAAGTATTTCTTAATGTGTTGTGAGTCGTATTGACTAATATATAGAGATAAGCACCCCTAACCAAACACCTAAAATGAATAACTAAATTATAAAGATTTGATTGTCATTATAACGATTTCAATATCTTTAGAATTGAGCGAATACTGCCGTGAATAAAATGTGATCTTTCATGTCAAAATAGCACAAATAAAAATGCCTCATATTGTACAGTAAGCCATTCAAAAGGTGGACAAATCATGATGATAACTTAACATGTACTTTAAAATGATATTGATATAATTATCGTTATATCGACTTGAATATTATTGTGTGAATTGGGTTGTTAAATTAAAATTTGAACTTCTAACTTATACTGACAAGTTGTAAGCATTTTTAATGTATCGTAAGTCGTATTAACTAGTACTTAGAGATAAACAACTCTAATCAAACACCTCAAATGAATAACTAAGTCATAACGCTTTCATCATCGTTATAACAATTTCAATAACTTTAAGATTGAGCGAATATTGGCTGAATATAGTTTGACATTTCTTATCATAATTTTACATCAAAAAATGCTTTATATTGTATGGTGAGTAGTTCATAAGGTAGACGCATCTGGACGACCACTTAAAATATACTTGAAAATGGCATTAATATAATTATATTTATAACGATTTGAATACCATTGAATTAATAGTGTCATTAAATTAAAATCTAAACTATTAAGTTATACTAGCAAGTCATAAGCACTTATTAATATGTTGTGAGTCGTATTGACGAGTATTTGGATATGAACAACTCTAATCAAACACTTAAAGTGAATAATTAACTCATAATAATTTCGTTATCGTTATAATAATTTCGATGTATTTGGGATTAAGCGAATAGTGCCGTGAATAAAATATGACCTTTTATGTTATAATTGCACGCCAAAAAATGCCTTATATTGTATGGTGAGCCATTCATCGTGTAGGCGCATCTGGATGACCATTTCAAATGTACTTTAAATTGAATAATTAACTTATAACGATATCGTTAATGATTTTATTATCATTATAATGATTTTGATATGTTTATGATTGAGCGAATAAAACCGTGAATAAAATGTGACCTTTCATGTCATAATTGCACTGCAAAAAATACCTTATATTGCACAGTGATCCGTTCACAGGGTGTATACATCATGACGACAACTTGACATGTACTTTAAATTAATATTGATATAATTATCGTTAGAAAAATTTAAATATCATTGTGTGAATAGGGTCATTAAATTAAAATTTGAACTTCTAATTATATTGACAAGTTCCGATCTAGCATTTTTTAATATGTTGTGAGTCATATTAACTTGTATTTAGAGATGAACACCTTTAATCAAACACCCCTGTCTTGAATAAAAATGTGACCTTTTATGGCATAATTGCATGTCAAAAAATGCCTTATGTTGTATAGTGAGCTGTTCACCAGTGATCGTATCTGGGCGACCACTTTATTGATATAATTATTATTATATTTGAATATCTTTGACCGAATAGTGTCATTAAATTAAAATTTGAACTTCTAAATTATACTGACAAATCGTAAACATTTCTTAATGTGTTTTCGAGTCATATTGAGTAGCATTTAGAGATTAACCTCTCTAATCAAATACTTAAAATAGATGATTAACTCGTAACGATTTCGTTAATCTAATGTATTATATATATATATATCATATTTATGGATTTCCAGAGCGGAAAAAAACTGTTAGCTTCCTTACAAATCTGCCGGGTGCATCAGATAGGCTTTGGATATTCAATGTAAAGCCTAACAAACCGGACAGTTTTCAGCTGACAGTGAAGGATCATTGGCCTTGTGGTCCTGTGGATGGTCGGTCGTCTAGTTAGTAATAATAGCAATTAAATTAGCCGGCTCCAATGATTCCCGTGCCCCATATTATTTTGTGCCTTTCTTAGTGTCCTATTCCTGCTAAGTAATTGTCATGATGTCATGATGGCTGGAATTGGCTATTGCTAAAGACAAGGAGAAAAAGTTTAGCTCGCCTGAGAATGCTGTTGAATGGCTTATATAATATGCAGTATAACAATGTGATTCTGATATAGGAAAAAATGGAAGAGGAAGACAAGAAGGGAACTGTATGCGTAACTGGTGGCACCGGATTTGTGGGATCCTGGCTTATTATGAGGCTTCTTCAACATGGATATTCTGTCAACACTACGATAAGGACTGATCCAGGTTTGTCATCTTTGCCTCTTCTGGTGCTGGTGTGGTGAATTTGATATCTTTGTTTTCTTTTTTAGTGATATACCATGTTTTGGCTTTCACACATATAATCGAGTAGCCCATGCAGGAACACATTTAACTCCGTCGTCTGAAAGTTATTTAAGATGTTAGAGACGAGACAAACTTGTTTTCATTTCATGCGACATAGTTAGTATGCACAGTCTACCCATAAGTGAGCTAGGTATAGTCTAACTTTTTCATAAATGGGTACTCTGTCTCCTTGTTGAACCATCGTACATGAAAGTAATCAAATGGAAAATCCTGTTTGTAAATTTTCAGAGTGCAAAAGAGATGTTAGCTTCCTTACAAATCTGCCAGGTGCATCAGACAGGCTTCGGATATTCAATGCAGATCTCAACAAACCGGATAGTTTTGAGCCTGCCATTGAAGGATGCATTGGCCTCTTTCACGTTGCACACTCAATGGATTTGTGGGACAAGGAAACCGAAGAGACAAAGCTGAAAAGAGTGACTTCTGGTTTACTAGGAATTTTGCAGGCATGTCTTAATTCAAAAACGGTGAAGCGAGTTGTCTATACTTCTAGCATATCTACTGCCCTTTTTAGCAGAAACAGAGATTTAGATTTAGTGGATGAGAGTTCATGGACTGATGTCGAATTCGTTAGAAGCTTGAGGCTCCCTCTAGGTTCTTACATTATAACCAAGACGTTAACAGAAAAAACTGCTCTAGAATTTGCACAGAAACATGGACTGGACGTTGTGACCTTATTACCTACATGGATTCACGGTCCCTTCACTACCCCTCATCTCCCTGATACAGTAGGAATATTTTTGGCCTTGATTTATGGTATGTATTTAAGGAATTTAAGTATTCAATATTTCTAGATCTAATTTACGAGAACAAGAAATCTGAGACCGGGACAATATTTCTCATCTCAGGTGATCAGGAATCGTACAAGTTCCTTATGGATACCAGTTTGGTTCATGTCGATGATGTGGCCAGAGCACATATTTTCCTGTTTGAGCATCCTAATGCAAAGGGGAGATATATTTGTTCTGCAATTGAATTTAAAATAGACAAATTGTCTGACTACCTCTCCACTAAGTACCCAGAATATCCAATGCCTAATGCAGAGTAAGTTAATCAATGACATATTTTCAGTGTATACTTTTATGAATTGAAATGAGGTTCTTGCTCCTTGTTGCAGTTCATTGAAGGACATAGTGCCGTTAAAATCCTCCGGCATCTCATCAAAGAAACTCCGGGAAGCTGGATTTGAGTATAAATACGGGCTTGCGGAAATATTTGATGGAGCAATTGAATCTTGCAAGCTGAAGGGTTTCCTCTAGCCATGTGGCGCGCATTGATGCATGTTATGCGGTTGTGGTTTCTCATGTGGTGTATCTTAATGCACGTCCTATAGTCATATGACACCATGTGGTGTCATAACATATAGTACTAGATCGAAATTATTGATAAATGGGAGACAAAAGGGAATATCTTTAATTACTAAGTATGATTTTAGTAGTTTATGACCAGTGGCCAAATCCACTCAATTATTTACCAACTTGCTGTCTTTGTCAAGAAAATATAAGTTGGAAACCCAACAAATGCAAAGAAAAAGACCATTGTTTTTCATCCATTTCAGCATAAGATTTCCGGATTTTCTATGGTGTTCATCGAATACCATTTCATGGTGTCCGATGGGTTATGTGGTATGCACCCATTAGACACAATAAGAGATGGGTCTCTTATAGTGTCAAATGAGTGCCTGTTAGATAACTCATCGGACACCATACATGGTGTCCACAGAATGTGCCATGAGATTTCCTCTTCGATTCATTTTATGAAGCATTCACTATCATCACTCATTAAGGAATAAAGAACCATTTTAGTCACGGCATCTGATTACTGGAGAAGTCTAACACGACAAGCATGGATGCCTTAAACTTTACAAACTCTATCACCTTTAGTTACCGTCTTGATTTAACGTCATAATGTGATATGCATTGAGACATGTCACATGGAAACTATAATTATCTAGTGTGCCCCGATACATGTCATATAGCCGTATAGTATTCTATGGTGCCATATGTTTACCGCTAGACCATTTTCACCTTTAATTGTATTTAATTTAATATATTGTTATCTTTACAAATTACAAGTTTTAATACTTCTACATCTTTGACTTTTTTTTTTTGGTCCTATTTTTACCTCCGACCTTTTAGTATTATTGCATCTTATGTACAAAAGTTACAAATCAAATAAGCGAGTAAGAAAAGAATGCAAAAAATGTTAAGATCATAAGTGTTATAAAGGAATAAAAGTAAAGATCTATAACAAAATAAAAACGGGGTGCAATAATATATTAAAAAAAAAGCCTATATTGTGTGAATGTGTTTTCTCATATGTCAATGTTGTAATGCTTTTCTCTAAAATAATAGACGTAACAGTAGTAAAATTATTGTTTTGATGCCAGCAGTAAAACAATTGTTGATATATAAAAATACATGCTGATTGTTATTACTTTACTACTCTTTTGTGTACGACCTCGATGACACCGCATATATGAATTTTAAAGTGAAAAAATGTACATGCTCTTCAGCATTTGGAATTAAATGTGTAACACATGCTCCCTAACCCTTTAATGATACTAACAGGTGATAATTTACTCAACTTTACAAGATTGTTGCTGCGTTCTCATTCCTAACACTCTTACTGGACATTCTTACATTCAAATCTCACCTTGCAATATGCCAATATTACATATACATTTTTGGCTTTCACTAACAAAGACTATTATGAACTCGTTAAGACCATTTGGTTTGATGGCATGTAAGTGGGTTTTCTACAACCTTAATAAAGGTTTCGATTTCCCGCAATCCCGTTCTCCCACCATTAATCCCGCCATCCCGCCAGATACACACATGGTGAGAGATTATTAGACAAATCATATATAATTGTCCCATAGTAGGACAACTCACATAGGTATTGTTGAATAATTCCACGCCACATATGTATCTAGTGGGATAATCTTGCCAAACATATAGCGGGAAATCATTTTTGTGATTTCCCAATGATCCCCTACACCCCCCTTGTAACGTTTAAAACAATTTTTTTTAAATTTTAAAAAAGAATAATATCAACTGTAATATTTGAATAATAAATAATAAACCAAAAAATAAATTATAACCAAATCACATTATTTGGCGTTGTACTTTGTTAAAAAAAAAAAATCAAATCATGTGATCTATTGTGTTAAAAAAATAAAAAATAAAATATTGAAGGTTGGAATTTAAGATTGGTTAGCTTGATTTTTATCTACTTTGAAATGCTAGGGAAAGAAAACTGCAGCGGCTAAAAGACTATGGGTACATAGTGTTAATTAGCCATTTCAAAATAGTGAGCATAAATTTATACATTTGGAGATTTTTGTATAGTTTGTGGAGATGTCATGAAATATGTGGGTATAATTAATGGCTTATTATGAGGCTTCTTCAACATGGATACTCAGTCAATACTACGATAAGGAACAATCCAGGTTCGTTATCTTTCCCTCTTCTGGTGCTGGTGAATTCGACTTTTCGTTTTCTTAGTCATACACCATGTTTCAGTGTTGAGATTACTAAGCCTATTACAAGTTATTCTCAAGAATAAAGCCACAAATAATCTCCTAAGGGTAAAATAAAACTCAAGAACTTGCTCCAAATTAATGTCTCTCTTTTTTTGGTGTTTTGAGCTAAGATTTCATACCACACAGGAAGCACCGGAATCATGGCACCGTCTTCTTGGGGAATGGTAACCGGAGGGCTCATCGGAGTGGACGGATTTTCACCGGAAATGGCCACCAACTCACTACCTCTTCCTTCTCTCTTTTCAATAGCCAAAGTCCCAAAAAACCAAAGACACTAAATTGTCTTTTAAAATAGGAGAGACCCCAACGGTCAACACTTTCAAATTAGGTCAAAGAGTCAAAATGGTCCAAATAGATTTAAGTGAGCCACACTCACAAATCTTTACCTTGGATCACTTCAATCTATTGCCAGATTCCCCGATTACAAGTGCTATCCAAAAGGTATCAGTGTGGTCCTAATAAATCATCATTGCTCTCTCCAACCAAGTACTTGCAAAATAATTAACCATTATCAATTCCAAAAATTGATAAACACTTGTTAAACTTACCAACCGCAAGTACTTTTATTCCAACATCTGCAGGATTATCACCAGTTGCAATTTTGAGTATTTTAAATTCACCTGATGCTAACTTCTCTCTAATGAAATGATACTTTACCTCAATGTGCTTAAACTTCTCATGATACACTGGATTTTTACACAACATCAAGCACTTTAACTATCAGTAAATATCATAGCAGTTTCACACAAGAAGTTAAGTTCACACAATAGGCCTTTCAACCATATGCATTCTTTTACAGTTTCAGTGAGTGTAACATACTCAGATTCAGTGCTGGAAAGTGTAATAATAGATTGCAACTGTGATTTCTAAGTGATACAATTACCACCTAAAGAAAAGAAGTAAGAAGTAGTAGATTTCCTTTGTTCTTTATCACCTGCAAAATCAGAATCTACATAACCTATAAGCTCAAGATTATCACTTCCCTTTTCAAACACTAGCCCCCTCATGACGGTCCCAACCAGGTATCTCAAAAGCCATTTAAGAGCACTCCAATGAGGTTTACCAGGATTAGCCATGAACCTACTTAGGAAACTAATTGCATAAGCAAGATCAGGTCTAGTGGTTATTATTGAATACATCACAGAACCAAGAATACATCACAGAACCAATGACATTAGCATAAGGAATTTTACTCATTACTTGTTTTTCTTCCTCAGTTTTGGGACATTGTGTAGAGGAAAAAGTCATATGTGCACCCAGTCGTATATTGATAGACGTAGCAAATTTCATGCCAAACTTGGTTATTACCTTTTCTAAATATGACTCATGATTAATGGTTAATCTGTTTTCCGCCTTTTTTTTTTTTTGATAACCATGCCAAGAATCTTTCTTTTTTCACCTAAGTCTTTCATGTCAAATTTAGATTTCAAAAAGTTTTCCATCTTCATGATTTCAGTTTTACTAGGAATAGCAAGTAACATGTCATCCACATACAACAACAAATAAATTTCACAACCAGGTTTGCAATTATTGTAATAAAGACATGCATCAAATTCACTAATTTTGAAACCAATTTTGAGCACATAAGCATCAAATCTCCTATACAACTGCCTAGGACTCTGCTTAAGACCATACAAGGACTTCCTAAGCAAGCGCACAAGTTCATACTTGCCCTTCACCTCAAACCCTTGCCGCTGGGACACGTAAATGACTTCCTCTAACTCTCCGTAAAGAAAAGCAGTCTTAACTCTAATTGTTCTAACTCCCAATTGAATTGAACAACTAACGCTAAGCCTAACCTAATAGTCTTATACTTCATCACCGGGGAGAACACTTCATTATAATCAATCCACTCTATCTGAGTAAATCCCTTACCAACCAACTTGGCCTTGTATCTCATGGGGTCATTAGGTTCAACTCCTTCTTTCAACTTGTAGATCTATTTACATTGGACTACTTTTTGATTCTTTGGTTTTTCAACCAACTTTCAGGTCTCATTCTTGTTCAGAGACTGGATCTCCTCCTTCATAGCTTGCTTCCACTTTTCAGAGTCTTTGCAATTGATAGCCTCTTCAAATGATGTAGGCTCAATAGACTTTATGGCTTTACCTAAAACTAAGACAAAGTCGATCAAATTCGCAGAGATGTATCTCAAATTTGGCTTCACTTGTCTTTTCTCTCTGTCCCTAACCAATTGATAATCTACCAAATCAGTACCTGCAGACGTTTCTTCACTAGAGACATCAGTTTCAGGAATTTCATATTCAGGCTCAAATTCAGGTTGTTCATTAACTGCTTCATGATCATATTCAACTTGAGGTTGAGTTTCCCTACCCTCTGAATTGATATCTAATTTTTTCACCTCAAACTCAATCTTCTTTTCAGAAGAAGACTCCTTCTTCTCAGCCTCTTTCTCTTGGGTCTTAAGGCAAGGCATTTCAAGTTCATTAAACTTCACATCTCTGCTACATATAAGCTTAATGCCTCTTTCACCTAGAACCCACAATCTATAACCCTTCACTCTCTCAGGATAGCCCAACATGACATACTTAGTAGCCTAGGGTCCAACTTGCCCTCAACTTGGTGTGCAAAAGCCACACAACCCAACACTCTAAGATGTGACAAATCTGGAGGCTTGCCAGTCCATAATTGTTCTGGAGTTTTGAAGTTAACCGTGCTGGAAGGAGACCTATTTATCAAATAGGCAGCAGTGCACAAGGCTTTACCCTAAAAGCCTTTTGAAAACTGTGAGCTAATTAACAGGCATCTGACCTTATCTATCAAGGTCTTATTCATCCTCTCAGCTACCCCATTTTGCTGCGGGGTACTTCTCACAGTCCTATGTATCCTAATATCCTTGCCTCTACAGAATTTATCAAATTCAAAGTTACAAAACTCTAGTCCATTATCAATTCTAAGAGTTTTCACACTTCTACTCATTTGGTTCTCAACTAAGGCAAGCCAGGACTTGAATTTGCTGAAGGTTTCATATTTGGATTTAAGGAGATACACCCAAACTTTCCTTGAGTAGTCATCAACAATGGATAGAAAAAATCTATTCCCCCTAAATGTAGGATGTTTTTCTGGTCCCAACAAGTCAGCATGAGTGTAATCAAGAGGGCGCTTAGTGCAGTGCTCACCAATCCCAAAGCTAACTCTGAGATCGGAAGAGCACACGTCTCGTAAAAGCTCAAAGGTGTAGCACTATCTTTCCCCAACAACTTCTGGTCACTAAGAAATTTCAACCCTCTATTTCCAATGTGTCACATCCTTCTATGCCAAAGGTCTGACTTATCCTCAACAATTGAAGACAAAGCTGACTCTCCATTTTCTAATGCTTCACCTTGAAGGACATACAATCTAAATTTCATTGGTCCTTTCATAACTACAAGAGATCTCTTGGAAACCTTACGGGTACCACTGTGATTTCCAAATTTATAGCCTTGGTCCTCCAGAACAGTCATAGAAATGAGATTTCTAGCCATCCCGGGAGCATGCCTAACACCAAGTAGAGGTCTGACTATACCATCATGCATCTTAATGGCAATATCTCCTACCCTCTGCACAGTATGTGAAGTGTTATCTCCCAAATAAGCTTGTCTAGGTCCAACCTCCCAGTAATTATAAAACCAAGATCTATGTGAACACATATGAGCAGTGGCACCGGTATCAAGGATCCACTCCTTGCAAAAGTCAATACTGCTCACATTCATAGCATGTAGGCTCCTCTGGTCACTAGAAGTGCTAGCATCAATAACTATATTGATATGCAAGTCATGAAAGGAATCAGCAACAGTAACTAGGTTTTGATCACTACCCTGCTGTACTTTTTGTTTCCCTTAGAGTTAGGACATTCTCTCTTATAATGCCCTAGTATATTGCAATTATAGCACTTCTTACCACTCTTATCCCGGGATTTAGACCTACTCCTTGACTTGCCTCTACTCTTCTTATGACTAAAGCTAGGGTTACCCTTACTAGACTCATACCTCCCCCGAGGACCACTAAAAAAGCTCTCCTTTCGCATGCCCCTTGACTCTTTCTTGACCTCCAACTCTCTAGACTTCAAGGCATCTATCATGATAGCCTGAGTCAACTTATCCCTACTATACTTAATGACATTCCTAATATCACGATATGAATCAAGAAAATAGTTCAAAAGAATGACATTCAAGTCTTCATCATCAAATTTCTTTTCATTGTGGTCCAAACTCCTTACAATCTTGCTAAAATCAGCAAGATTAGACTCAATGTCCTTTTCCGTGTCTATTTTAAAATTAAAAAGTCTTTCAAACAAGAAAATCCTGTTTAGCAAAGTTTTTGTCAAAAACATCTTGTCAAGAGCTTCCCACAATTCCCTTGTAGTCTTATGTTCATTAACTTGTCTCACAATATCATTAGACAAATGCAGAATGATAAAATTATGTACAATTTCATTCATATCAACAATTTCATCAGGTTTAGCTTTTAATGCATCGGGGTATGTGCTTGGGTCATCAAGTGCTTTAGCAACTCTTTGTTGAATTAAAATGGCTTTCATTTTTTGCTTCCAAACCGAGTAATCTCTCTTTCTATCAAATGGTAAAAATTTCACTTTCGACCCCATAACGGATGACTTAAAGGGAGATACCGATCCAACAAAGTCACTCACACACAAATGCAACCTAAACCAATCTAACACCTAAATCACTTTCTAATATGATGCAAATCTATAACGCATTCACGCACATGACAATATCCACCAATACCAATTTTTTTCCCAGTATCAAAGACAAGTTACACACAAAATGTGTCAATCCAAGACTACTCAAGAAATTCAATCAATCAAGTCACAATTTCATGGCAAATAAGAGAACATAAAATTCACATAATCCTATCATCTAAACTATCACAAATAATCCAAGCATTAAAGATAATTAACAACCTAAAAATGCTTTTAAAAGAATAGTTTAGTGTGATGATACCTAACACCATTGACCAACGGTGTGTTGTTGTCTTCGGTACTTGATAAATGAAGCAATCTAGAGAATGTATCTTCTAAAACGGTGCACACCAGCCACAATTCCAATACTCACCGGAAAACCACCTTCACCTTACTATCGGAGCTCTAGCGCCTCAATTGTTCACAAAAAACTACACCACTACCACCAAAGGGTCCGCCTCGCTGTCGGCAACAATCTGTCTCTTGATACCGTCACCGGAAACGGCTCCATCAGCCGCCGGAGTGGCGCGTACACCTCAAACACCGACGCTGGAGTGTCGCTGGAAAGTCGCGCTCCAGCTATAGCTTTGTCTCGCCATGAGGATCATAGATCTGGTCTTGGATTTTCGAGATGAGGTCTAGATCTGCCGGAATCGAGCTTCAAAGGTAGCGATTTTTTTTTTTGAAATTTTTGAAACTGTCCGAGGCTATTTTTTCTTCGATTTTCAGCCGGATTTTTCAAGTTTTTCTACCATTTTGATCCCTCCTATCAATGCTCTAATAATATTTGTTGCGATTACTAAGCCTATTAGAAAATATTATCAAAAACAAAGCCACACATAATCTCCCAAGGGTAGAATAAAACTCAAGAACTTGCTCCAAAATGTCTCTCCTTTTTTGGTGTTTTGAGCTAGATTTCAGACCACACATGAAGCACCGGGATTATGGCACCGTCTTCTTGGGGAATGACAACTGGAGGGCTCACCGGAGTGGACGGATTTTCGCCAGAAATGGCCACCAACTCACTGCCTCTCCCTTCTCTCTTTTGAATAGCCAAAGTCTCAAAAAACCGAAGACATTAAATTGTCTTTTAAAATGGGAGACCTCAACGGTCAACACTTTCAAATTGGGTCATAGAGTCAGAATGATCCAAATGGATTTAAGTGACCCACACTCACATTCAGCATTCAAAGTCATGTAGCAAAGCAAAAAGTTTTAACTTTCAACATCTACAACGATTTCTTGCCTAGTCCAACTGCCTAATTTAAGAGTAATATCTAATGGAACTGTGTTTATAAATTTCCAGAGTGCAAAAGAGATGTCAGTTTCCTTACAAATCTGCCAGGTGCATCAGATAGGCTTCGGATATTCAATGCAGATCTAGCAAACCTGAGAGTTTTGAGCCTGCCATCGAGGGATGCATCGGAGTCTTTCACACTGCACACCCATTAGATATGGAGGGCAAGGAAACCGAAGAAAAAAAGCTCAAAACCGTCACTTCTGGTTTACTAGGAATTCTGCAGGCATGCCTTAATTCAAAAACCATCAAGCGAGTTGTCTATACTTCTAGCACAGCCACCGTACTTTTTAATGGCCTTACAGGTTTAGACATAATCGATGAGAGTTCATGGACTGATGTTGAATTGGTTAGAAGCTTAAGGTTCTCTGTAGGGTCTTACATTATAACCAAGACATTAACAGAAAGAAGGGCTCTAGAATTTGCAGAGAAACATGGACTGGATGTTGTGACTTTGTTGCCTACAGCGATTCATGGTCCCTTCATATGCCCTCATCTCCCTGATACAGTACGCCTATTTTCAGCCTTGATCTACGGTATGTATTTTAAGTATTCATGAGCACAAGAAATCCAAGTATCGATTTTTATAACTTGGTACAAATTTCTGACGTCAGGTGATCGAGAATCTTACAAGTATCTTATGGATGCCAGTTTGGTTCATATAGACGATGTGGCCAGAGCACATATTTTCCTGTTTGAGCATCCCGATGCAAAGGGGAGATACATTTGTTCTGCTCTTGAATTTACAGTAGATAAATTGTCTGAATATCTCTCTACTAAATACCCAGAATATCCTATGCCTAATGCAGAGTAAGCTGATCAGTGACACTTGATACATATTCTTAATGTAGACTTTTATGAAATGAGATGAAATGAGGTTCTTGCTCCTTGTTGCAGTTCATTGAAAGACATAGTGCCGGTGAAATCTTCTGGCATCTCATCGAAAAAACTCCGGGAAGCTGGATTTGAGTATAAATATGGCCTTGAGGAAATATTTGATGGAGCAATTGAATGTTGCAAGCAGAAGGGTTTCCTCTAGTCAATTAATATCTCATTCTTAAATTGTAATAATTGCATAATAATATGTTATGTTACCTTTCTAGGAGGATTCTGGATGCCACGGTTAACTTTCGTGATATTCTAAATGGTACTGTAATTGCATAATACGTTGACAATAGCTTTTTCTATTACATGTTTCATGATTATATACTAAAAAACTTTCTAGGAAAATGAGTTGTGTCCAACACAAACATTGTGTTGGCAAATTATGACGAGACTATTTTTGGGAAGAGAGTAGTCACTGCGTTACCATATACATATAGTGGGATGACTGAGGCTGTTAGGAACCAAAAATTAATAAAAGAGAGACAAAAAGAAAATAAATAAAAGAGAGAGTTGGGAAAGTAACAAATTTCTTGTAGGTTGACCATCCGTCGAGGTGATAGGGAATTGAAGAGTAAAAAAATGGAATGTATATACATGCATTGGGCAGTTAGTTAATAAAGTGTTACGTTATATTATTTTATTGGTTCAGCACCACTTAGTATGATCTGCGTATAATTGTTTACCAACTTGTGGTTTTTGTAAAGAAAATATAAGTTGGGGACCCAACATATGCAAGTACAGAAACACCATTATTTTCCATCCATTTCAGTAAGATTTTCCCTTTTAGCCACAGCATTTGATTATTGGAGAAGTCGAACGTGACAAGGGTGGCTATATGCACGTACAATATTTTATTTTATTTTTTTTTTTTTGCCTTTTACATCATATTTTTACTTCTAATTAACCCTTTATTATTATTGCACCTCATATGCAATCATACTATGATAAGTTTCTAGTAGGCAAACGAGTGATTAAGAAAATAATGCAACAAAAATATTATAAGCATCTCCAAAATATAAAAGTGTAGGCACATATATGGTGTGACTGTATTCTCATATTTCAATCTAGTAATGCATTTTTGTACTGAAAAAAAATCGAAATCACTTGATGTGATTGTGCTAAAAAAAGTATCAGAGGTGAAATTTAAGGTTGGTTAGCCCTTTCCTATGGTCCCCATGTCCATGGTTATTTTGTGCCACAAGAATCAAACCTTTTCAATCCTAGCGTCCTGTCTACTAAGTAACTATTCTGAGGTTCTCATGGAATTGGCCATTAATGCTAAAGACAGATAAATGGGAGGGGCAAAAAAAAAAAAAAAAAGAACTGGAAATCTAGCCGAATCGAATTGTTATAGAGAAGATGGAAGAGGAATTCAAGAAGGGAACTGTATGTATAACTGGTGGAACTGGATTTGTTGGATCCTGGCTTATTATGAGGCTTCTTCAACATGGATACTCTGTCAATGCTACAATAAGGAACGATCCAGGTTCGTTATCTTTCCGTCTTCTGGTGCTGGTGAATTTCAGTCTTCGTTTTCTTAGTTATGTGGCATGTTTGGGCTTTTAAACACAGAATCAGTAGCAATTGAAGGACAGCATTGTACTTGTCTAAAAGTTAAGGTTTTCGAGTAATATAATGTGGCTTGTGTTTATAAATTTCCAGAGCGCAAAAAAGATGTTAGCTTCCTTACAAATCTGCCGGGTGCATCAGGTAGGCTTCGGATATTTGATGCAGATCTCAGCAAACCGGAGAGTTTTGAGCCTGCCATCAAAGGATGCATTGGACTCTTTCACGTTGCACACCCATTGGATTTCGAGGACAAGGAAACCGAAGAGACAAAGCTCAAAATCGTCACTTCTGGTTTACTAGGAATTCTGAAGGCATGCCTTAATTTAAAAACCGTCAAGCGAGTTGTGTATACTTCAAGCGCATCGACCGTCCTTTTTAACGGTCAGACAGATTTAGACATAGTGGATGAGAGTTCATGGACTGACGTTGAATTGATTAGAAGCTTGAGACTCCCTGGAGGTTCTTACATTGTAACCAAGACATTAACAGAAAAAACTGCTCTGGAATTTGCAAAGAAACATGGGCTTGATGTCGTGACCTTAGTATCTACATGGATTCATGGTCCCTTCATTTGCTCTCATCTTCCTGACTCAGTACGCATAATTTCAGCCTTGATATATGGTATGTATTCAAGTATTAGATAACATCTAAATCTAAATTCCCGAGCACGAGAAATCCAAGCATCAGATTTTATACATCAGTATAAATTTTCTTACCTCAGGTGATCAGGGATCATACAAGTTCCTTATCGACACCAGTTTGGTTCATGTAGACGATGTGGCCAGAGCACATATTTTCCTATTTGAGCATCCTTATGCAAAGGGGAGATACATTTGTTCTGCAGTTGACTTCACTATAGACAAATTGAATGAATATTTCTCCACTAAACACCCTGAATATCAAATGCCTAATTCAGAGTAAGTTGATCAAATAGACTTTTACACGTAATTTTCTATGTATATTTTATGAAATGAAATGAGGTTCTTGCACCTTGTTGCAGTTCATTGAAGGACACAGTGCCGGTAAAATTTTCCGGCCTTTCATCGAAGAAACTCCGGGAAGCTGGATTTGAGTATAAGTATGGGCTTGAGGAAATATTTGATGGAGCAATTGAATCTTGCAAGCGGAAGTGTTTCCTCTACTCAGTCAATAAATATCTCATTATTACTACTACTACTACTATTATTACTATTATAAAGTAAATTCAGAACATAGCTAGATAATATGATGATATTTAAATATTATTTATTGCACAATTATCAATCCAAAGCTCATAACTATAAATGTGAGAATTTTTGCCGACTTGATCGATACATTTTATTTCGAGATGATCATCAACCATAACGATGATTAGCTCCCCTACAAGTACAAAAAGAAAAAATATATATATTATATGTCTATCTTCAGTATATAAAAAAATCAGTCTTCTTTCTTTACAAATATGTCCTTTCATCCATATTGTACGCTCGAATTCTACCGTTAAAGCAATATACAGGTTTAAATTATTCTTAGATAATTTACACTCTAATTCCCTAAACTTTTAGTTTAAATTATTCTTGTGCAATTTCCCAATAACATTGTGTGAAAGTTGAAACGTTAGAGACTTATAGTATAAATAATCCATTTTTCTTTTAACCAGTCTTTCTATGGTTCTAAAATACTTGTTTCGACGACACTTATACTTGAAGTTTGAACTTTACGCTTTGTCATATTTACACTTTATCACGTATTGACAATGTTTTTGTTAGGCATTAAGGTGTGCATTCAATACCCGAATGTGACACTTTTTTCAAGTATATTATGTTTTTTAGAACCTTGGCCATGGTACGCAAAAGTAAATAAGAGGAAGGATGAGGGTGGAAAAAATGGCAATCACCGTTGGAGCAAATTCTGCGCCCCCACAAACGTAACGACCTTTTCCCAGTCTCCCTCGCCTTCAAAAACGCGCTGCCATTTTCTTCCTTCTCTCTCTGTCTTTTGCATTTCATTTTCTGCTTATTGCTTTCCATTTTTAACAAAAAGTTGGCTTATACTCTGGAAATCAATCAATTTCATCTCTGTTGGTGAGGACAGAAGTCCAATCACATGTCATTTTCCGATTCCGAAACATCCTCCCATGGCGGGGAGTACAAGACTTTCCGCCAAGTCGGCCGTGACCGTAAGCACCATTACTTCTCTCAAAACACACGCAAACTAACGTTATTATGTTTTTCTTTTTTTTTTGGTTGAATTCCGGTTGCGGCTGTGGGAAAATGCAATCATTTTGTGTGTGTCTATAAAATCTTGGATTGATTGCCAGTTTATGTTTGGAACAAGGGAATCGGTTGTATAAAATGGTGGTTTAATTTAAGAGATCATTATTCTACATACAACATTATTCGGGAATTTTCTGCAAGAAATTTGATGGAGACTGAGAACAATGCCATAAGTACCTTATCATTTGGCTTAAATTTCCACCAGAAAAGATGGTTACTTCACAGTGATGTTCGATTCAATGTTGGCTAGCTAGGGGACTGGCCATGTTTGGGAGATTACGTAAGGAATAGTGAAATAACATATTTACACATACTGAATAATTAGGAAGAAAAGGCTTATGATGGAGAGAAAAATATAAAAAAAAAAATAGTACACTTCCTTGATACTGTGTAAAAAGTATACATTTCTTAGCTTTACTTCTTTTTTTAAATTGTCATTCTTCGCATATACTGACCTTTAAGAACAAACAAGAACGTGGATTGGTGAGTATTGGTTTCAAATTCTTGCAAACAATAAGTTATAGTTAATGATCCAATTATTTTGATGAAATTTTTAGGGCTGTTGTATGAAATGCTCCAATCATCCAAATCAGGAGATTCGAAATCATCTTGGAAGGTATGTTTAATCCCCCGTACACCTTCTCTGGAGCTCTTTGCTGTTAAGTTCTTTCTTTTTCCATTTTCCCACATTTCAAGTCGAGTGTTCATTATATACTCAGTACTCTTGTCATGTTTTGCTCAAGAGAAATGCTATTGGCTGTCAATAGCATGATTACCATCAATGTGGTTGATAACCTCTCAGCAATGAAGAATGCCAAGGCACAGGAATTCTGTTAAAGAAAAAATAATATATTTGTTAAAATAATATATTTGTTTAACTCAACAGGAGTGTAAGCAAATCTGAGTGCATCCTGGAGAAATTATTATGAGCATAACATACTTTTCTCATGCATTTTTTGTTGGGCTTTTATAAATACATTTTAGTTTCTTTATTTATTTTATATTTCTTTATTAAATATTAACTAGTTGTTCATGCCTATAGACCGGTTTTCAAGCAGTTGTCCGAATTTCAGTTATCCTTTACTTGAAACTTTTCAATATCGCATCCAGAGATAAATCCTGGAACTTTAACAAATGCTGTTAAATAGCATGACATGTTATGTTGTTCACTTAACTTTTTTTTTTTTTTTTGGTTCTCCTCCAGCCCTTTAGATTCTATGAGTCAGCCAACTTGCTTCTTTCTATTTGTGTAGGTACTTATCATGGATAAAGTCACAGTGAAAGTGATGTCTCATTCCTGCAAAATGGCAGACATAACAGACCAAGGAATTTCATGTGAGAACCATATTGTAAATTTTTATCATCCCGTCATGTTTATTTTGTAAAAATCTGTCACTGGATTTCCTGTAATTTATTGGCCTCTTTTTCCCCCTGCATTTTATCTCCAAATGTACTATGTGTCTTTCTGCTGTTTGTTCACATGTCAGCTCTGGTGAACTGTCATGGCAAGCCCTTTTGTTTCTGTGCTTCATTTTACAAGATCCAACAATTTTCATTTTACTAGAAGTGATTTTCATTCTGTTCACATGTCAGCTCTGGTGAACTGTCATGGCAAGTTGGGATTTAGAGCCCTTTTGTTTATGTGCTTCATTTTACAAGATCCAACAATTTTCTTTTTACTGGAAGTGTTTTTCAATCTTAATCAAAGCATCAATACTCTACTTATTACAGTGCTCCTGCAATATAGTTTGTTAATCACACTACATGAATGTATCTGCCTCTCATGTTTAATGTCTCTGCATAATATATTTTTTTAATGTTTTTGAATATTGTTCCAGTTATTTTTCTCTTCAAATTCTCCACTTTATTATCATTGGTTTATTTGGCAGTGGTGGAAGACCTTTTCAGAAGAAGACAACCTTTGCCATCAATGGATGCCATATACTTCATTCAACCTTCCAAGGAAAAGTATGGTTATCATTTTTATCTTCCCTCATGTTCATTATTATGCATTTAACATATTAAAAGAAAGAATTATATACGCATTACCAAATATATTTATGAATTTTTCCTCTCTTTCCTACCACTCACGTTTGCATCTTGTGCTGATATTTTTGAGCGAGAGATGTATTGTTAGAATACAATCAAACACTATCTTTTTATCTTTTTCATTTAAAAGACCACACTGACAGATCTTATAATCTTTGGTAGGTATAGCTTTTCTTCTTTTTTTTTTTTTTTTAAAAAAAATAAACATGTTTCTTTATTTTATTAGTATACCATGATTAATTGTTTTAAATTTCCATAATTTTTTTTTAGATGTAATCCTAGTGATGGACAAAGTAAACTGAGCCAAACTTTTTTACTGATCGGTGTCTCTTTATGATAACAATTTTCTAAAAGTCAACACTATAAATTTCTAGAACGAAAAGTCTATGCTATTAGGGTACTTGAAGCTCCAGGTTCCAGCATAAATGGAGCATGCCGAGGCTACATTCTTTCGTTGGTCTAAAATTATTCTTGTTAACCAAAGATTAAACTGAATTGTTTTCATACTAAAAAAAATAACAACAACAACAACAGCAGTAGCAGCAGCAGCAACAACAACAACAACTACTTCACACAGCTTTATATTGGCGAAGGCTTGGTTTGCTGTTATCTACATCAATTTCCATATCATATTTATATTGTGAAATAATTGGAGGGACACATAATTGATACTTCTCAATTGTTACTGTACTGATTAGGTTACTGAGATTTAATAGGGTTTTTTTTTTTTCTGAAAATGTTGTTTCATTTTCTCCCCTCACCTTCTATTTTCCTTTTTGATACTTCCATTACTTCCTGACAAACTCCTCTTTCCTCAAGTTCAGTACTCTAGTCAATTCTTTTTAATTGCATTGCCACTAAAGTTTAAGTTGTTGGGGAGGGAAAAGATTTAATTTTTTATTATATTTGTACATTTACTAGGCCTTCTCACATACATTCAGAACTGTTTGCAAAGTCCATTAACGTGCATTCACCATTTATACATTCTAGCTTCTTGTCTGTTTTTATGATAACAGTTAATCCAAATATATTATAAGACAAGGACTGATTACTGTTTGAAAACGATACAGTGTTGTTATGTTCTTGTCAGACATGTCCGGAAGAGAACCTTTATACAAGAAGTAAGTGAAAGAAAAACCTTTTCTTCTCTGAATTTCTCTTTTGACCTGATTTTGCAGACATTGATGTTTTTTTAATCTTGGATCACTCTGGCAGAGCATATGTATATTTCAGTTCATCCATGCCAAAGGAGCTTGTTGCTCGAATCAAGAATGATACTAGTGTTTTACCACGTATTGGGGCATTAAGAGAGGTAAACTCTCATCTCTAACAGCAACATTTATACAGATACCCTATAGATTATTGAGGTTTTGTTTATTGTCTTAAAAATTTTCTTCTCCATTGGCAAAATGCAGATGAATTTGGAGTTCTTCCCTATTGACAGTCAGGTATTGTTTGAACGACTTCTGTTGATGTAATCTGGTTATACACATTGCTGGAAATTTAAATTTAAGACCATGGATATGCTTCTCTTGATTAAAAATTTGAAATAATGAAGAAAAGGTTTTATATGTATTTATGTAACATGACTTTTCTGTCCAACGTGTTTATGAGATTTTTAGTTATTAGTTTCCTCAACTTTACATACATAACATAATTAAACTGGAAGTTTTATTAGCTCAGTAATTTTGACTGCAGGCATTTATTACCGATCATGAAAGGGCACTAGAAGAACTCTTTGGTGAAGATGCTGCAAGTTCTCGCAAATTTGATATGTGCTTGAATGTAATGGCTACAAGAATCGCTACTGTTTTTGCTTCACTCAAGGTAGCCAAGGGAATCTTATGTCTTTCAGCATTTGGGTCTGTATCTAATGAAATAATTAAAAAATGTAAAATTCTATGACAACATATTTGAAGAATGGAAAATTTTTATAGTGTCTGGAGCAGTCATTTTTTTTTTTTTTTTAAATTGAAGAATCTCCGTAAAAGAATTGATCTTAAGTCATCAGATTCTAGACTGTTATTATCAATTTCTATTACTAAAGTGGTTTCACTAGTGGCTTCTTATTACCGTTATATTATTGTTAAATGAATGAGTGCAAAATAGATGAACTGCAAACTTAGATTTACCCAAAGGGTAGTTTCTTTAGTTTTTATCTTACGGTGTTAGAACAGTGAGGAAGATAAAAGAATATCAAGAAATGGAGAGTGGTACGGGAAAATGAAAGATGAAGCAAAGATCTGACAAATAAGTGAAATTCAAACCTGTTTCATTTGTGAATTTTGGTCGCTAACATGTAATTATGTGTAGTGATTTATTTCAAACATGTAGTTATATCTAGGTTGACGTTGAATCTGATGCCAAATCTTCAGGAATTTCCTTTTGTGAGATATCGAGCTCCCAAGGTGCCCGATGATGCATCATCAACATTCCGTGAATTAGTTCCTACAAAGCTTGCTGCTGCTATTTGGAACAACATTACCTCGTATAAATCAAGCATTCCTAACTTTCCACAGGCTGAAACATGTGAATTACTAATAGTGGACAGATCAATAGATCAGGTTATGACTATTTTCCTAATAATTTGTTTTTCCACTTTCTTTGTTGGTTAAAGGCTTTCCTTGTACCCATTATGTATCTGCTGCTTTAGATTGCTCCTATTATCCATGAGTGGACTTATGATGCTATGTGTCATGATATGCTTGATTTGGACGGAAACAAATATGTACAAGAGGTAAGGAGAATTGTTTTTATTTTCTTATAATTCTATTGCTTTTATTCGAGAATGTGGACTTGTCTGATGACATATCATTATCAGGTTCCTAGCAAATCAGGTGGTGAACCTGAGAAAAGGGAAGTCCTTTTAGAAGATCATGACCCTGTCTGGCTTGAGCTCCGACATAATCATATAGCAGAGGTACCATCAGCTTGTTTGTGGGGGGTTACTGTGTGGTAAATGAATATTCATTTACTTAAAATTTTCAGGCTAGTGAAAAGTTGAGCGAGAAGATGTCAAATTTTGTTTCTAAGAATAAAGCAGCACAATTACAGCAGAGGTTAGTGGTATTGTTTGGATGCGTATCTGTTATATTGTACAAGAAAGTTTATTCCTTTGTTACCATTATTTAGGAATCTTAATTTCAGCGTCTTAAAGGGGAATCATTTTTCCATTGCAGTTGCACTTGAACTTATCAAGATCTGATTTTTGGCATCATAGTTTACTATAATTGCAGTCTTCCCAGAGCTAAGAATTTTCTTTGAAAAACATCACAATCTTGTTTAGACAAGTAGGCATTTGGTAAATTCATTAGGTTATAAATCTCCCTCACACTTTTTAGATTATGCTTGAATTTCCTCGTACCGTTCCATTATGATCACTGATATGCAGCTTCTGAGTACTTCATACGAGTCCTTTTTTAATTTTGTTATTCCAAGCTTAATTTAAGTGGGAATATCTAGTGCACGAGAAGCTTTTCATCTCTTTTCGGTTTCAAAATATTCACGAGTTGAATTCTATAGACGTAAAGAGTTTCTAAGAAGTTTACTTTCATGAAACAATTACCATATTTTCCCCTTTCCTGATGTTGAAGTTTGACTTTATGTAGAGATGGTAGTGAATTGTCCACAAGAGACATTCAAAAGATGGTTCAAGCTTTACCTCAGTACAATGAACAAATGGAGAAACTTTCTCTACACGTTGAGGTTTGCTTCTTTCTTTCATAGGATTTACAAACTTCCTCTCTACTCTTTCTTAGATTCTTCGGCAAAGTACTTAAAACTATAAAAATCATCTAACCTGAGCAAGTCCTCTACACTCTTTAACTTTGTATTTCATGAAAGTTTTAATATCTTAACAACGTAACCAATTTAGGCTTTTTCATCAGGTTTACTCATGCCTCAACACCTTACATCTAATAATTGAATGTGTTATATACAGACTTATCAAATGTAAACCTTCAGAAGGATTATGGGGGCTAGACAATCCTAGGATGGTAGCAGATTACTATTAAGCTAATTATATGCTTCTTTCAATCAGATTGCAGGAAAAATTAACACAATTATCAGAGATATGGGTCTTAGAGATCTTGGACAAGTTGAGCAAGACCTTGTATTTGGTGATGCAGGAACAAAGGAAGTCATCAATTATCTAAGGCAGCCGGTAATAATTTTTTGTCCAAGTCTTGAGTCCAGAAGCTTCGGTAGTATTATGTTGTGGGCTTCTAACATCCCTATGACTATTTTTCGATAATGCAGAGCGGGAAGCCTGAGAACAAGTTAAGGCTTTTAATGATTTATGCTTTTGTCTATCCAGAAAAATTTGAGGGCGACAAAGCAACAAAACTGATGCAGGTGCCTCTGTCTCTTCACACACTTGCATATACACAAGTAATTTGTACAATAGTGCCTGTGCCCATCTGTCCACTTTCTTTAACATTCACTTCAAACATTCTTTTATGTAAAATAGAGAACAGTGAATAGATAAGAGTGGATATATTTAGGATCATAATCTACCGCAGTCCAAAAATTATCACATCTAGGAATCAGCACCTGAATTAAGTAGAGAATTATTTAGAACATAACATGATTAACTATTCCAAATTTTCGTATAAAAAAGATTGTTATCGTCTTACCTATACGGACATCATTAGACCGTCATTGTTCCAAATTTACATGTGCTCTTTTGGAAAGTGATTATTAGATTGATCCCACTTATCAACAAAGTGAGTATACATATTTCAGAACTCGATTGCCATTTCAAGTTATTTTGATTCTTGACCAACTTCAATTTGTTTAATTATAGATGCCTAAAATAAGTTTACATGTAAATTTTCTGAAAAAACAAATATTAATTAATGTCAATGACCTGGACAAGGTCCATAGGAAGCTGAGTAGGACTTTCTGATCCAAGGGCCAAGGGTGGGGAAACTTCAATCCATTTTTCATTACTAGCCTAGTTGTAGTTTGTAGATGCTAGGTAATTTCATTGTTTAAAACTATTGGATAAAAGTTAATCACACTGCTATTTTGTTGCTTTAGTTGGCAAAATTAACTAGCGATGACATGAAGGCAGTGAAAAATATGAAATTGCTTGAGGGATCAGATTCAAGAAAGAGTTCAAGTGGGAATTTTTCACTTAAGTTTGATTCAGCAAAGGTATATATTTTTACCAGTAAAAGTACTTAAAGAGTCAATTGCAGAATCAGGGTTTGTTCTAGACCTGAGACTGACAGTTTTCTTACCTTTTCTTTGCTTATTAGAGGAAGCATGCAGCTAGAAAGGATCGAGCTGAAGAGGAGGAAGAAGCATGGGCACTCACCCGGTTTTATCCTGTGATAGAGGTTTGGTTGCAGTATACGCATATGCTTCTTGAGTCTAAACTTCAAAATTCTTGGACGCCTGTATGAAGATGCCAGTGGGGACATTGATAGGCAGAGTCAGTCAGCAATGAGATAATCCAATATTAATACAGAGTATTGTGATTGACCACTTCACATAAAGTCTTTACGTGTAACTTACTAAAGGAGCTCACATTGTAAGTGGAAAGTCAGTTGGGAAAATATTAAAAAAAATAAAAAATAAAAAAACACTAACGAAGCTAAAATTTCTCAACATCAGATATCATTACTGATTTTCTGCTTTCTTTCATAAATTTGCACGGGTAAATCTTTCTGTCCCTGAGTATTAGAATCATCTTCACCTCCTATATCTGTAATGTTTCCTTTAATCAAAAGGCAGAATGAAATGCTTTGGGAAAATCATTTTCGTCCTGCATTGCTTTTTTTCTCATGAATAATATACAATAACATGGTTTTTCTTTTTGACCTTTTTCTGCGTTCAGGAGTTGATAGAGAAGTTGAATAAAGGTGAACTTCCAAAAGAAGATTATCAATGCATGAATAATCCTAG
This sequence comes from Nyctanthes arbor-tristis, assembly GCA_963692815.1. Lineage (NCBI taxonomy): Eukaryota > Viridiplantae > Streptophyta > Magnoliopsida > Lamiales > Oleaceae > Nyctanthes > Nyctanthes arbor-tristis. Next base: position 1,967 of record CAVNYN010268751.1, on the reverse strand, counting down.
CCCTTCCAGTCATGGAAGCAGACCAGCTCAGGGTGGATCAACGAGGTCAGGTCGAACCGGTGGCCCAACTCAGGGTGGATCAGTGAGGTCCAGACGCACTGCAACATGGGCACGATCTCGAGCATCTGATGATGGATATTCAAGGTATAAACACCTAATATTCTGCCATGCTTCAGAGAAATTTTCTTGGTCGTCAATATGATTGCTAGTCTCAAATCCACACAACTTCATGATCCATTTAGGTTCATCCTTCAGTTTGATGGCTTCGCTTGCTCTGTACACATAGTTTGAGTCATACAAACAAATGCATTATATATCCTGTAGACCAAACTAATCTTACCATTGATAGCATTTTTAAACCTTTCACCGGAGTTGTTTTGAAGAGAATTTGATTGAAATCTAAGCATATTTGAATGGAATTCCCAAGCACTTATAACTCTTTTGATACTGGGTTTTCAGTGATTCAGTCTTGAGGAATGTATCTAATGATTTTAAGAAGATGGGACAGCGAATTTTTGTATTCATAATTGGTGGAGCAACTAGATCTGAGGTACCTCTCGTTTTATACCTCAGCTATAATCTTGATGGTACTGCCTTGTGCCGATGGCTTAAATTCGTTGGTTTGTCTGCAGCTAAGGGTTTGTCACAAGCTTACTACAAAATTAAGGAGAGAAGTCGTCCTTGGTTCAACTAGCATGGATGATCCACCTCAATATATCACGGTAATGTTACCTTGAACATTTTCTGATTCTTCTTCTCTATTCCTTTTACAGTTTTTCATATAATATTTTAGTTTACCACTACACTAGTATCTAGCAAGCAAAAGTGCATTTCTTGTTCTTATCTTCCGCGATTCATACATGCAGATAACCAATTTTTAACTGAGTCTTTGTCTCCTATAGAGCTCTAACATATAGTGCCTTACATTTTTATTTTCTATATATATATATATATTATATTTTCCATACCATATGCCTTAACCTTGACTCAAACAGCCATCCATGACTTTCCTCGTTTGTAAACACTTGGGGGAATGAGATGGAAGTGATAGGGTTAGTTTCTTTCATTGTGGTAATACTGTCTCACATCATGGTCTCATTTTGTCCTTGCAGAAACTTAAGCTCTTGTCAGACAAGGAGCCATCAGTTTAGAAGGTGGTTTGGTCGTTTAAAACATAAAACTCTTCACCAAAATCCAGCATGTTGGTGTAATCAACACGACGTTCATGTTAACCACAATTCATGCCTTCCCTTTATGTTCACGTGTATTGATATCTAAACGCACAACTGCATGTTTATATTTTGGATGTGCAGAACCCAACACATATGGAACTGACAATTTGGCAGATTCTTGGTTGGTCTCAGACTGTAAATGTATGAACGTGATTCACAAGGCAGATCAAGTTCTTCAGGCACTTAAAACCTATGTATCCTGGCTGTGGAATTCATGTTAAGGAAGTGATAGGACGGTTAAGTGCAAGTTTTTATTCATTATTATGTAACATAGAATGTGTTTCTCTTTTCTCCCTTTACTGAGATATATCCATGGTAGAAAGGTCTATTCTGTTTGGAAAAGGAAACAGTAAGGCCTTTATGGATTTTATAATCCAAATAATATTTTTTTGACTCATATACCATGATTATATATGACTCATATACCATGATTTATATATGAAGGTTAGAAATCTGAAAATTGTATCAAACATTAATCAAGTAGCAATTTATATGGTCTCATCAGGTTGTAACAGTAGAAAGAATAGAAGAAAATGCTTGTAGCATTGCGCTTTGCATTTAGCATGCATTACTAAGTAGAGCCAATTGTGTAGTTTACAAGTTAGTTTAGCAAATGAGACAGGTCTTGGCTCTGTCTTTTAATTTGAATATTTGTTTAAAGAATAACGAGATATGTGAATGTAAATGTTTTGACTAAATTCTGTTTTGAAATAAATAATTTGCCAATCTGGGTTG
>CAVNYN010268749.1:0-34177 GCA_963692815.1 Nyctanthes arbor-tristis | reverse complement strand
TTCTCCATATAATGTCCTTGTCAAAGTCTAGTTGTAGAAAGTGTCAAGGACATTGGAAAGAAAAAAATGGAAAATAGAGAAAGAAAAAGCTAAGAAAGAAGAGAAAGAAAATAGAGAAAATTGATATTTGTGCATTTTATATGTCTATATCTCTCATCGACATTACTTCAAAACCACACATTTGCGATGCTAGAATTAGCTTTTGTCCCAAGAATTTCCACATATATAACTAGGAAAACGAATATCTTCTATTGTGTTAAAAAAAATTAAAAAAAAACCATTTTTTATAATAATAAAATTATTGCAACAACTGTGTAGACATGAGCCCATCCCAAATTGAGGTGAACTTTTTATAAGATCTTGTAATTTCTTGTCCTTGTAATTACAGCATTCTTCAATAATTTTGTAACTTACATTTACCAAAAAACACTATTTATTTTTGCTGTTTTCTTGTTTGATTTCACCTAGGACGGAATTGTGGGATAAACTAATGTCTTTGCAGTAGTACTAGATATGAAAAGCTGGTACATATCGATCGAGTCAATTTTGGATTCCCTGTGTTTGATGTTTACGGCTGCGATACTGAAATTCCTAAGGTAACTACCAACTTTTTAAGTCTCTTCTTTGCTTTTCTTCGGTCATCTAAAAGCTCGTCCATGTGCATTATCATACAATGACCGTCGTCTCACATTGAGTGCATTATTGCACTTATCTAGACGCGATTTTAACGTCTTCCCATTTTATATTTTTTACAACAGTGCAATATGTAGGACCGGGCATTTGTTTATAAAACTGACTCGACCCGTCAATAGATTGCAGCATTTGTCTGAGTCAATTGCAAGTGTTTCTGATTTACTAAAAACGATGAGTACGGATTTAGTCATCTAAAACATCGAGCAGGCATTTACTATAGCTTGCGATCTTTATCTCTCATTTCTGATCTCAAACTTAAGCTCATTACTGTATCATACATACAGTATTTTGTTGACTATGATGAAAATATCTTAAAGTAGTAAATCATAGAAGCTTTATATAGTTCTATTACTTGATTGTTACTAGAAATATGATACTAGTATCGGCTGTTCCCAAAATCTGGTTTCACTTGCTTCTGCATAAACTTTCTCATTTTTTTGTATAGAACTTTTCAGCAGCTACTAAAGGGAACTTTCTCTTGATAATTAATTTCAGTCATTGGTTATATTTTGTAGAATTGGATTTAGATGATAATTTTAGCATTGTGTGTTATAATCAGTTTGGCTTAAGTAATATATTTATTTTTATGCACTCATTTTGGTTAATACACGGCCTTTTATAGCTCTTATGTAGGAATATGCAAATTGAGGAAATCATTTTGGAAGCTACATGTTGGACAAATGTATTTTCTTTTCAGGTTTTTCCCTTTGAATGAATGTAATATTTTTTATATCATAACTTTGTAAAATTGATGACAATAGTAGATCATGTTTATTATTACTTGTAGGTTGCATGTGTAATGATAGTTAGTATGTCTTGCTATATATAGTTTGTCTTTGTTATTTGTAGTTTGCATGTGTTAGTCATCTATTTTGGTGATGTTTACATATTTTCATAATATAAACATTCATTAGGAATATTTGTCGAATCATTGTAGAAAACTTAAGCAAAATAATAATAATAATAATAATAATAATAAATGAAAAAAGTCCTTTTTTTATATTTGCTAGTAATATGGTGAATTGGGCTTTTTGCTAAATTTAGCAAAATTTTTCCGTTAAAAATTAGAAGTATAAAATGCGTTAAGATCCATTCTATTCCTTTTTTTAAAAAAATTAATCTAGGTTGTAGAAAACTAACATGTATTAAAAAAAAAATAGAAAAGCTAACATGTATGCCATTAGACCACATGGTCTTCACCCTATATTTCCTTGCAAAGCATAGCTGAGAGAGAGATATGAAGGAAAAAGGCTCAGCCCAACTCGATCAAACCTGACCCAAAAATTTGTGGTCAGGTTGAGTTGATAACCCACCATGTTCATGTTCTGGTCGAGTTGGGCCAAACCTAACTCGACACGACCCAATCCATGTCCAGTCCTAGTAATACACGGCCTTTGTATGAAAACTACATGGTCTACATTATAGAGACTATTTAATTATAAAAAATAAGTACCGCATGTGAGTTTATGAACTCATAATCAGGTTCTTATCATCATTTTATAGCTACAACTTTTATAACGATCTCTATACCGAGAGGTTGATAGAAAATTAATGAAAGATATGAGTTCGCCATTGTATGGGGATAGAAAACAGAAATGAAATACACGCAAAATCAGAACTTATCACTTCCAAATACGGATTATCTCGTACACCCTTTGTCTATTTGCAATCTGAACCGTCAATCTATGATGATGATGTAAAGTGTTGTTGTTGATTGGATGACCGACGGCAGTCATATCATGTGTTGGAAGCCAACGGATTTGCGAAATTAATGGGCAGTCCCTCTGAAAAGTATATACTCCATATATGGGATTAATTAACAATAAGCTGACTAATAGTCAAAATTAGATGTTGGCTAACGTGTTAAAAAGTTACTTGGCTTCTATTTGAAATTTTAAGAACATTTTTGACATTCTACTTGTCTCACAAAAATAATTTTTTTTTCATTTGTACATGGTTAAAGAAAAGTTTATTTAATATTATATAAGGCTAAGGTTTAGGGATTGATCCTTATGGAATGTGATTCCGAATTTATAAACCTTTGCAGGGGCGTAGCCAGCACGACTAAGTATGTCTAACCGGACTGAAAGATCAAAAATCCATTTATACTAGTATACCGCATCTCAGGGGCTTGATTTTTAATCAAATCAAGAATAATTTTATACAAATTGTAAGAGCAAGATTAATGTAGGGCCCCCAATTTGGGTTTTTTTCCCTAACAAAACTCAAATAGTGCTTAACAACTCGGGTGAAAAAGGGTAAATGAGGGGCTAATTGCCCATTAGCACCTCCCTTTCTTGTCTCAAAAATGCATGTTCAAATGAATCAAATTACGACATGTGTCCAGCTTTTTTCCCTTACACATTATTTGGAAATAAGTTTTTTCTCCTTACTTTTTTCCCCTTAGCTTTGTCCTCATCTTGCTCTAAGATCAAAAGTTGAAACAAAAGCATAAGCTTATTTCCTCATCTTCTTCACTAGTCCCAAAATTATATTACACTATTAAATGAAATTGGAAATTCAATATAGAAGCTTTTCATTCATCAATTTGACCTTACATAAAAAATCATTGGACAAACATGAGCATAGAGATGAAGCCCATATAATTTTTTAGGGTTGAAGAAAGTTTAGAATTTGAAAACCTGATAACCTCAATCCAATTCCACAAAAGAAAACTTAGAATCATGGTTTAAGATCCATTAAATTCTGGTCTTAATCACCGAAATTAAACATCCAACATCTAAAATTCAGCAATTGGACATCCAACTCCAACATGGCAACATCCAAAATTCAAGAAATAAAATTGCAAATCTTTAAAAATAGTTAAATTACAGTTCATATGAAACAAGCTTACCACTTATATAATTTCAATTTCTTAATTTGTTGGCTATTAGAACTTTGAATTAAAATTTAGAAGTTAGAAATTTGAAATTACCTTCAAAGAATCAAAGTTCAAACTTTAATTCTTCAAACTTCAAAAATTTTGGAGGCTGGGTTTAGCAGCGTTCTACCTCTAGAATGAACTGTGCGGCTGCGGTCCGAGCCAGCGTGCCACTACTCGCTGGTGGTCGCCCAGTGGAGCTAAAGACTGGAGGCGCGGATGAGCTATAGGACAGGAGCAGAAACTGCTATCTGTAGAACAGCAAAACTGTAGAAGGCAGAAGCAGTTGAGGTACCGAGGCAGGTAGGCAGTCGTGGAGGTTGGAGGTTGCCACCGGCGTGTGACGTATAGCGCAAGAAGGCAGCCCGATTGCCTGATCCCTGAGGATGTCGTCTATTCGTTAGTTGAATTAGGGAATTTGGGATTTCAAATTTCAATTTTAAATTGAATTAGGAATGACCGAACAATCAATTTGGGGATTACTGATTTAGTATTTTTGTTGGGTCGGGTATGGATTTATATTGGGCTAGCCAGTTGTCACTTCTGACGGCTGTTACCCCTGGCACAATTGTATTTACCCCTAGCCCAAAAACCCAAAAAAAAATTTTTTTGTTGGACTAGGCCAGGATTTGGGCTGTTCCTGGGCCCGGGCTAGCCCCCTTATTAGGTCCGCCCTTAAACCTTTGTGAGCCAAGGAAAACAAAATTATAGTGACGTCATCACAAAAATGACACATCGGCACGCTCATAAAAAAAAGAAAGCATACTTTGTTTTGTTTTGCATATACACTGCATAAATCTCTGAATGTTAACATCTTTTGATAGAAAGTCTATTCGTTAGACCCGCATGTATTATACAAATCTCTACCATTCAACCCATCTCACTCTTTCTTGTATTTCTCATTAAAACTAATTATAATGAGTTTGTAAATGAGTCTTTGAACACTTTCTAGTTTATACTTTATACAAGAGAACTTCAAGAAAGGGGAAGGTAAACCTAACAAAATTCTCATACTCTGAATATCCTACACTCTGCCATGTTGCCAAAATAAAAAATTCAGCCGTGGATTTATAGGACTCTATTTATTTTTAAATTAGAACACTTAAAAAACATGTGGGGAATGAGCTTTGGTATTCTTAAGAGTATGGAATTTTTTTCAAACCTAACTACCCTTCTATTTTACCTTGTCTGCAACATGTGAACCTCTTCTTAAACAAGTTCACATTAGTAAAAACCAGAAGTGAAACCATAATAAGCCAAAATGGACTAAAAATAAAAATAGGTTAATTTCACATATCGTCCCCAACCTTTGAGGTTAATATCAGTTAAGTCCCTAACCTTTTTTTTCAACATGCTGGGTCATCAACCTTTCATTAGGTCACACAAATAGTCCTTCTTAACAGTTTCCATCAACTTTTCCGTTAACTCCTCGGCCGAATTACAATTATACATTCATCTTTTTTAAATAAAAAAAGGGTTTTAAAATATAAAATAATAATAATATCAAAAGAAAAGAAAAATTGGGAGGGGTGTGGCAGCCAAATAGGGAGACCTCCCCTGTAGGCTACCATACCCTGGGAGCTGCCATTTTGCAAGTGATGAGTGGAAGGTTAGTATTCTCTAGCTATAGTCTTGGCAATGGCAATTTCTGAATGTGAGCAATAGTTTGTCTTTCTTTATACTTGTATAAACTTGTATTAAAATTACATGATTTTGCATTCGTCACTTATTGACTATGGTGGTGTTTGAAATTATTTTTTGAAGAATTGGACGATGTTATTATTTTTTTTAGTTAGATGTTTTTTGTTATTATTTGAGGATTTTCTTCAGGTCAGCTATGTCTAATTTACAGGAGAGATTCTGCTGGAATTTTTGTTGGATTTTATGTTTACTAAAAGTTTGATATTCAACGACGAAATACTATCTTGGTTGCTAAAAACTTTTCTCAACTTGGTTTTGTCGACCAGAAGCCAACAACAAAATCTGGGTTGGTGAAGAAGGGTAACGACCAATTCCAAGACTTTTACGACCAAAACATTGGTCGTTGAACATGATATTTCTTGTGGTGACGTTGTAAATCAAGACGATACTAAGGTTCCTCCAGAAATCCTTAAGAACTGTTGACGCTTAAGTATTCATGAAGATGAGCAATATTATGACTTTACATACAAGCATGGCTCAACTGTACAGTCAATGTTATACTTTGGGAAGAACGTTTAAGTTTCCAATGGCTAAGGGTGTTGGACGCATGCCAAGAGCGTTTTAGTTTAATAAATAGAAAACAAAAGTCATAATAAAAAGTAACCATTAATATCATTCATCAACATGTCAAGTTATCAACAACAAGAACTACCTAGTAAGTTTGTGACATGCATGCCAATTACCAATCAAAATTAAACCATTGAAGAGATTACAAACCCGTCAAATCCTTGAATATTTTAACATCACAACATGCAAAACACAAAGAAAAGAGCAATTTTTCTTCTTCAAATTTTCATTTCTCAAGAGTCATCAAGACTCAATAGTGTTTGCATGTGTTAGAATTTATGCAAATGTGTGCATGCAAAAAGAAGACAAAATATTACATGAGACAAGTAAGGCCCTCACTGCTGATTGGTGAGGCGACGTGACGCAAGACGGGTAGATGGTGATCGGAAGTAAAGGAACAAGAATGACACAGAGAATTGAGATGAGAATTTAGGGTTTGAAATTGAAGTCTTTTGATTTCGGGTTCCTAATCCTAATCCCCGACTTTTGGTTTATGGCGTGAAAGTATGAAATGTGAAAGCTTATTAACATGTGTTTTTTTCTTTAAGTTAACAGTAGCGCGGATCGGATCAGTTCAACCATAACGATATCATTATCGTTATAACGATTTGAGTATTTTTTAGTGAATATGGTCATTAAATTAAAATTTGAACTTTTAAGTTATACAGACAAATTATAAACTTTTCTCAATGTGTTGTGAGTAGTATTGAATAGTATTTAAAGATGAACACCTATAATCAAGTACTTCAAATGGATAATTAATTTATAACGATTTCATTATCGTTATAACGATTTGAATAATATTGACTTAATAGTGTTATTAAACTAAAATTTGCACTTCTAAGTTATACTAACAAGTCATAAATATTTTTTAATGTGTCGTGAATCGTATTGACTAGTATTTAGAGATGAACACTTCTAATCAAGCAACTAAAATAGATAGTTAACTCATACTAATTTCGTAATCATTATAACGGTTTGAATATTTTTTGAGTAAATATTGCTATTAAATTAAAATTTGAACTTTTAAATTATACTGACAAATTATAAACATTTCTTAATATGTTTTGATCGTATGTACTAGTATTTAAAGATCATTGAGAGAAACATATCTAATCAAACAACTAAAATGCATAATTAAATCATAACGATTTCATAATCGTTATAACGATTTGAATATTTTTGAGTGAATAGTGTCACTAAATTAAAATTTGAACTTCTTAGACAAATTATAAATATTTTTTAATGTGTTGTAAGTGGTATTGATTGATATTTAATATGAACTGCACTAATCAAACACCTAAAGTGGATAATTAACTCATAACGATTTCGTAATCGTTATAACGATTTGCATATTTTTGAATTAATAATGTCACTAAATTAAGATTTGAACTTCTAAGTTATGCTAAATTATAAACTTTTCTCAATGTATTGTGAGTAGTATTCTCTAGTATTTAAAAATGAACATCTCTAATCAAGCACTTAAAATAGATAATTAACTCATAACAGTTTCAATATCATTATAATGATTTGAATATTATTGACTGAATAATGTTATTAAATTAAAATTTGAACTTTTAAGTTATACTGACAAGTAAGAAATATTTTTTTAATGTGTCGTGAGTAGTATTAACTAGTATTTAGAGATTAAAACCTCCAATCAAACAATTACAATGGATAATTAACTCATAGCCATTTCATAATCGTCATAACCATTTGAATACTTTAGAGTGAATAGTGTCATTAAATTTAAATTTGAACTTCTAAGTTATACTGATAAATTATAAACATTTCTTGATATGTTTTGAGTCATATTGACTCGTATTTTGAGATGAACACATCTAATCAAAGAACTAAAATGGATAATTAATTCATAATGTTTTCGTAATCGTTATAATGATTTGAATATTTTGAATGAATAGTGTCATTAAATTAAAATTTAAACCTTTAAGTTATACTGACAAATTATAAACATTTTTTAATGTGTCGTTGGCTGCATTGACTAGTATTTAGAGATCAATGCCTCTAGTCAAACGAATACAGTAGATAATTAACTCATAACGATTTCTTAATCGTTATAACGATTTTCATATTTTTGAGTGAATAATGTCACTAAATTAAAATTTGAGCTTTTAAATTATACTGGCAAATTATAAACATTTCTTAATATGTTATAAGTGGTATTGACTAGTACTTAGAAAAGAACACCTCTAATCAAACAATTAAAATATATAATTAACTCATAACGATGTCTCTATCATTATAATGATTTGAATATTTTTGAGTGAATAGTATCATTGAATTAAAATTTAAACGTTTTAGTTATGCTAACAAAGTATAAACATTTTTCAATGTGTTCTGAGTTGTATAGACTAGTATTTAGAGATGAATACATCTAATTAAACACCTAAAATAGATAATTAACTCATAACCATTTCGTTATCGTTATAACAATTTAAATATTATTGAGTGAATAGTGCCATTAAATTAAATTTTGAACTTTTTTGACAAATTATAAGCATTTTTTAATGTGTTGTGAGTGGTATTGATTGGTATTTAGATATGAACTGCTCTAATAAAGTACCTAAAGTGGATAATTAACTCATAACAATTTCGTTATCACCATAACAATTTGAATATTTTTGAGTGAATTGTGTCACTAAATTAAAATTTGAACTTCTAAATTATATTGACAAATTATAAACATTTCACAATGTGTTGTGAATTGTGTTGACTAGTATTTAAAGATGGACACCTCTAATCAAGCACTTAAAATGGATAATTAACTCATAACGATTTTGTTATTGTTATAACGATTTGAATATTATTGAGTGAATAATGTCATTAAATTAAAAGTTGAACTTATCTATTGTACTGAAAAATTATAAATATTTCTTAATGTGTTGTGAGTGGTATTAACTATTATTAGACATAAACACCTCTAATAAAAAACTTAAAATAGATAACTAATTCATAACGATTATATTATCGTTATAACGATTTGAATATTATATGGTGAATAGAGTCATTAAATTAAAATTTTAACTTCCAAGTTATACTGACAAGTCAGAAATATTTTTTTAATTTGTTGTGAGTCGTATTAATTTGTATTTAGAGATGAACAACTAAAATATATAATTAACTAATGACGATTTTGTAATCATTAAAACGATTTGGATATTTTTGAGTGAATAGTGTCATTAAACTACAATTTGAACTTCTAAGTTATACTGACAATTTATAAATATTTTTTAGTGTGTTGTGAGTGATATTGACTTGTATTTAAAGATGAACACTTCCAATTAAATATCTAAAATGAATAATTAACTCTTAACGATTTCGTTATCGTTATAACGAATTGAATATTACTGGGTGAATATTAAATTAAGATTTGAACTTTTATATTATACTAATAAATTATAAATATTTTTTAGTGTTATGAGTGATATTGACTAGTATTTAGAAATAAACATGTCTAATTAAATGGATTATTAACTCATAATTGTTTATTGATTTGAGTATAAACCCCCCAAGGAACGTACAGAAGGCTAAATTTGATTGGCTCTCTTTTATATTAACTTTACAAAGGCCAATTACGATTTGAAGACATGTGTTTAGGCCAATTACGCCAATTGAGCTAGATACCTATCATGCACTTACCATCCCACACGATAGGTTGCACGGCTGCCGACGTGTCACGTCCCGGCTACCATTCCCGCATTGATCACCGAGTCAATTCTTGGACAATCATTAGAGTTGGAGGTCTATTTAATGATTTTTTAAACACCATTTCAATACATCAAAAAGAGAAAAGGTATATATCTATAAATTAATGCATTTGTTACACATGAATCTAGAACTTGCAAGCCAAGGATATGTTAGCAAAATCTGCACCACTGGTACGAAACAATAGGAAAATAGAATTTACAATATAGGTAAGAAATAATAGAAACAGAATCTTCAACAGCAGAAATAGAAGCTGCAACACAAGTAAGAAACAGCAGAAACAGAAACGAATAAAGGAAGAAACAAATAACTGAGGCCTGTGTTCAACACAGTTTCCTTAAAACAGATTCGCCCCCAATATGCTGGACGTCTGTTTCCCAGGATACAACAGTCGAACCTGGAGAAACAATACTGCAACCGTACTGCAAAGTTCCTACCTAGGCGAACCGAAACAATACCCGAACACTATCACGAAAAGGAGGTTTAAGGAAGGAATATGGGGAATTCGTTTGGTGTTTTTTTTAGTGCGTCAAGAAAGGCCAATCTTGGTCCTTTATACAGGCATTAGAAGTAAAAAGCCAAAATTAAATGTGAATTCATTGGAGTTAAATGGCAACAATACCAATAGTTACCCGTTACAACTCTTCACACTCCAGCACATGGTTTAAGTATTAAAATTTTGTAACTTATTTTAGCATAACTTGGTCAGATTAGGCGCCTACTTCCGGCCCAGCATTCGTGTCCACAGGTCAGGCTTGTACACAACTTCAATGGTTCAAAGTGTATTTCTGATCCATGATTCGCATCCCCCTACATGCGCGCGTGCAAGAGAAAGCCTCTCAGGTACACAATTTATATATTACAAATATGTAAACATATTTAACCAAGTCATTAGATTACAACTTTTCCAACATGGGACAAGGTTTTCCCAACACTTAAACTCATTTCTTATGACAAACTTTGACAATCGATTTCTAATTCACCCAACCACTATTTTGGGCAAATAAATATATGGTTTTGAAGCTGTCGACACGGAGAACTCAAATCCGAATTCATATCTCAATATTAGAAAACGGATAACATGGCCATCACAACTTGATAATTCCCTACACACGCTCTTCCGATCTCTCAACTCATACGGTTAAGAGTGGTTTGGCTTGATTCAAGTTGAAAATTGAAATAGCTAGGAATTTTCAAACCACTCGAAATGGTTTGATTTAGATTTCAAATTTTGAAAAATTCGAACTGTTTTTTTATATTTTGATTAAAAATTATTAACTAGGAATTAAATTGAGAAACAAATCTCAATTGTCTCAATTAATAATTCATATATATTGTCAAATTAAATTACCAATATTCGCACTTCAATGAATAAATTTTTGGAATGATTTTAGTTAAGACTAGGCACGTTTTGGGCCGCCGACCCGACCTGGGCAGAAACCGAATTACTTGAACCACCAACTCGACCCAACTCAACCCAAACCGTTCAGGCCGAACTGAAATTTTGTGTCGGGTCGGCTCAGGTCGGGTCGGGTTAAGAAAGGGCATATGTGTTTACATTCCTTTTTTTTGTTGGGTTTTTTTCCTTTACCTTTTTCTATTTTGTTCAACATATTTTCTAACAAATTTCAAATGGATCTTGGCCTATATTTCAAGTTCTAATTGTTAATGAAAAGTTAATTACTAATTTGCAAGAAATGCCAAATTTACTATTTTATTGAATATTGTAAGAAAAAGTTAGCATACAAGCATATATATATGTATATGCATATATATATATATATGCATTAATTTTTTTTCCAACTTTTCTACGACAATTCAACAAATAGTCTTAATAAAAGATTATATATTTAAACTTATATACACATTTAACCCACATAAATAATAAAAGACAAACTATAACAAGAAATCACTATATAAGCACACATGCAACCTACAAATAATAAAAGACAGACTTATAAGTCTTACAATCACCCAATTTAGACACTTCTAATATAAAAATATTATATTCATCCAAAATAAAAAAATTCGAAGTAAATCATTTGCCCGACTGTCAACATGTAACTTGAAAAACAATACTTCAATTTGCATTCCTACCAAAAAAAGGGTTGAATATAAAAAAATGCATTAAGCAAGTATTCACCTAAAAAATTCATTGTATCTGACTAATATTTCACCCAGCACTTTTGTCACATACCCTTACTGATTGAATGTCCGTTTAAGTGCAAAAACCGTGAAGGGAAGTGTAATTACAATTGATATACATAGAATTAATGCAAATATTATGCAGCAAACCCACAAAATCATAATAATAATAATAGACCATATCAAGACATGACAGAATCAGCTAGAAGATTGCAGTGAAGTAGAGGTTAAACTGCGAGAGATAATTCATAACTTATCATAACATTATATTGTTAGAAAATCATTTCCCGCCAGTTAAAAAACATACTAATAATAGACCATGGGTTATTCTGGGGGACAAGGAAAACAAATTAATGGAATTTATGCTATATAGTAGTTTTTTCTTGTTCAACTAATATGAAATTTTACCTGGAAGAAATAATTCTTTAATTGGACAAACTAAAAATTCAAACTGGTCGATTTATCTAACGGCAATATGACTAGAGAAGACCCAAAAAGAAAATATATAAACCATAAGTTATTTAAGATAATACCAAGTCTTTCACAAATTTGGTTGCCATTTATTATTGCTCATGAAAAAATGATCTAGCACTATACATATGGTGCTAGATCTTTTTTTTTTTTTTTTTTTACTTTAGTCTTTATTTTCAATACCCACGTATATAGAGCTCTTAGATCCTTAATGGATTTATGCATCCTTGGCGCTAGTCTGATCTAGTATCACATGGTATGGCAACATATGATGCTGTATGACCATGTGGCGTGCTCCAATGCACACCACATGGCCATATGACACCAAGCAGTACTATACATATAATGTTAGATCATTTTTATCCTTGGTGCTAACCTTAGTGCAAGTTTATAAACGGATCAAAAACTAGATCACAACTATAAATGTCTAACATGTTCGAGACACAATATTGAATAGAGTTAAACATTATATATGTTATGCAACCAACGTATGAAAGAGTAACTTTTTCATTAGGGCATAAAGCAAGCAATGGCTAGGATTCCTGTGGACCAATCCACACAGAAATTATGCTTTCCCAAGTTCTCAAACATTAACATAGCCTCTCTCTCGACTTGATCTGGATCGATCTTAATACAATCGATAGGGTGAAAAATTGAACTATAGCGTTTCAATGAGAAACTTTTGGTAGAAGACGAATTGGATGAGAATCTGATGAGCGATTTGAGTTACGGTGGTAAAAGAAATGGAACTGTGGAAGAGAACAAAAGCAACAATTCGTCTATTTGTCTGTGCGCAAAAGGTCGGGTTAATTAGAGTTTACAGATTGGGCTGTAACGAACGGATTGGAACCGATACAAAGGTTGTATTTCATTTTCACCACCCGACTCGAACCAATTTCTCTGTCAAACCAATCCAACCTGACCTGATTGGGTCGGGTTGGTTGTCGGGCCGGGTCGGTCTCCTATCTTAAATGCCCACTCCTACTGTATATATCTAAATTTTTGGTTTCCAGTAGTATAATTGTTGTACCTATTGAATGCACACCTATTTGTCTATTACCTTTGTTAAATGCGAGTCTAATTTGTTAAAAGGCCTTTATCTCTAAAAAAAAGGGTTCCAAAGGCCATTTTTCCTGGTTATCAGCCCACTCTCCCCAGAAAAAAGAAAAGAAAGAGGGCCCAATTAAGCCTTAATCCATAATACTTTGTATCGGTGTACCATGCATTGAAGAATGTGTTAGTTTAACAATAAAAATTCAATTCAGTAGCAACTTATATAAGAGAAATGTTATAAAACTAAAGGAACTCAAGACAATATTGAAGAAATTGACATGCACAAGAGAAGAAATTCTATAGAGGAAATTTTCACTCTTGTTTGATGGTTCAAATGGAGTATCTATTTATCGATGCAAGAAAGGGTAAAATTGCAATTATAAATTACAATTTTCTAATTAAAATAACTAATCTTGATACAAATTGCAAGTTGTAGATGACCAACTAATAATCCAATTGGTCCCCTACTTGCATGCCTAAAAAAACCACTTGAATCCACTTGCAATTTCATTAACTTACACCATGTTTCTTTTATCAACTTGCATATGATAATCCATTTGAGTTTGATTCGGCTAGGACTATGCCAGAGAATATCTTGGCTTACAGCATGGCACGCCATGATGACTTATCCTGTGACTTGCCTACTGATGATGCGGCCTCTATTGGCCACTTGATCTCCATATTTCCTGAGGGCAGACAGTCACTGATTTCTGAGTTTTACGTGGATCTGAGGAGGCGTCGGGGACTAGATGTTGATTTTCTGACATTCTGTGATGAGCTCCTAATGAGTTCAGGGAGGCTCTTCCCACCAGAGCCAATGCATGCTCCATTGCCAGAGGAGGAGCCTATGGAGATAGAGTTGGAGTTAGACCGAGTTGTATCTGATGCTGAGTCCGGGGTATATGGGCCTTCCTCATATGCACCTGGTAATCCTGAGTATACCTCTAGCACTCCACCATCAGGATTTGGGGTTTGGCTTGATGAATAGAGTAGGTAGTTGGAAGGAGTAGTAATAAGAGTTGTATCAGCATCAATGGTTATCTTCAAATCTCAAGTTAAGCTAGTTGACTTAAGAAGTTATCTCGACTTTTGTACTCCTCATTGAAGGATCTCAAATGTTAATGAAAGAGTGTTTTTTTCCCTTCCTCTGTCGACTACTTATGAAGATATATTTTTCGTGCTATAAATTGCAAGTAAAATAAATTTGATTTTTTACCTTGTGATGTAAAGGAAATGCCATGAGGCGAATCTCAAAACAACCTAATCAGAGAGTTACTCCAAGCAGTACTGGAGTAGAGATAAAATGCACCTGCTGTGCCAGTGGCCCCGGCTATGTCCATGATTGAACAATTTCACAGGTGCAGACCACCCAGGTTTGAGGGCAGCAATGACCCCTTAGCCGCAAAGGAGTGGCTTAGATCCCTGGAGAAAATATTTTGACATATCTCATGCCCTGACAATCAGAAGTTTCTGTGTACTGAGTTTCTGCTGGAGGGTCATGTTGGCCATTGGTGGAACTCTGTCTGCAGCACTAGGACTTCGGAGATGCAGAATGACTTGACTTGGGAACAATTCAGGACCAATTTGATCGACAAGTACTTTTTGTAGGCCCTGCGAGATCAGAAGGAGTCTGAGTTTCTAAACCTGAGACCAGGAGACTTGGACATCACTAATTATGAGAGAAAGTTTGAGGAACTCTCCCGCTATACCCCGCACTTGGTAAGCACTGAGGCCATGAAGGCTAGGAGGTTTGAGAGAAGCTTACGCCCAGATATCCACTAGATCGTGTGCTCTCATTCATTGCCCACTTACGGTCAAGTTGTGAGAATGACTCAGACTGTGGCTTATTCTGATCCACAATACGGTAGACAATGGAGCAAGGGAAACCAACAAAATCAGGGCAAGAGGAAGTGGCATGGGAAGTCTCAGAATCAGAACATGAATTATGCACCAAACAAGAAGCTAAACACTCAGACCACTGGAAGACAGTCTGGCAATACTTTTCCGCCATGTCCTAATTTTAAGAAGATGCACCAGGGAGAATGCTTATGGGCAAGGGAGTTTGCTAAAAGTATAGTCAGCCAGGCCATTTTGCATCAAACTGTACAAATGCACCTGCTCAGAGTAGTGATCAGAAGAAGAATGTGGAGCAAGCTAAGAAAGGAAAGGGACGAGTATTTGCCATGACCCATGAAGATGCTGTCGATGATACTAATGTGATTGCAGGTATACTAATTAATTTTAAGTATTCCTGCATATGCCTTATTTAATTTTAGGAGTTAAGAAATTCCTAATATGGTAATCATAATATGATAACATGTATATTATCTGTCTCTAGTATCCCTGTATAAGTCCTGATAGATTCAGGTGCCATACATTCCTTTATCTCAGTTTTATGCCTAGCTAGATTGAAATTAGTAGGTAAGAAAGTGGGTAGTACTCTGGAGGTTAGTATACCATCAGGTGGGACCATCAATACTGATGGGGTGGCTCCGGATGTACCAATTGACTTTGATGGGTTGGTATTAAAGCCATACCTGAATGTTATCGAGATGAAGGACTTTGATATCATCTTGGGCATAGACTGGCTAAGTAATAATCATGCTACTATCTTGTGCCATGAGAAAGATGTGACGTTTTGGAAAAATGGAGAAGATGTATTCAGGTTTTATGGCTCGAAAGTGAAGGCACTCCACCGCCTTATTTCAGCGATGCAAGCAGAGAAACTTGTGGCAAAAGACGGTTGTCAAGGATATCTAGTTAGTTTGCAGGGTGGACTATCTGAAAAGATCACCCTTGACTGCATGCCGATTGTCTTTGAATATACAGACGTATTTCCTGAGGATCTACCTGGCCTCCCACCGGGTAGGCAGCTCGAGTTCTCAATTAAGCTAGTACCTAGAGCCGCACCAGTTTCTAAGGCTCCGTACCGTATGGAACCTAAGGAATTGCAGGAATTGAAAATTGAGTTGGAGGAATTGCTAGAAAATGGTTTTATCAGGCCAAGTGTTTCCCTGTGGGGAGCACCTGTCCTATTTGTCAAGAAAAAAGATAGCAGTATGAGAATGTGTATCGACTATCGAGAACTTAATAAGCTGATGATAAAGAATAGGTATCATCTTCCTAGGATTGATGACCTATTCGATTAGCTGAAGGGTGCTACTGTGTTTTCAAAAATCAATCTGAGATCTGGTTATCATCTGCTAAAGATCAAGCTAGCAGATATACCAAAAACAGCTTTCCAAATTCGATACAAGTACTATGAATTTACAGTAATTTAGTTCGGTTTTACTAATGCCCCAACAGCATTTATGGACCTGTTGAATCGAGTTTTCTACCAATATTTGGATAAATTCATCATCGTCTTCATCGATGACATACTGGTTCACTCGAGGGATCCAAAACTACATGAGGAACATTTGAGGATTGTGATGGATATATTGAGGGCAGAGAAGTTGTATGCCAAATTCAAGAAATGTGAATTTTGGCTTGAGAAAGTTGGATTTCTCGGCCATATTGTCACGGCCAGGGGCATTGAGGTTGATCTTTCTAAAGTTGAAGCTGTGACAAGTTGGCCGATGCCTGTTAATGCTGGAGATGTAAGGAGCTTTCTAGGATTGGCTGGGTAGTACAGACGATTCATAAAGTGTTTCTCCAAAATAGCAGGACCTATGACTCAGTTGACTAAAAAGGGAGCTAAATTACAGTGGTCAGATCGGTGTGAGCAGAGTTTTCAAGAATTGAAGAAAAGGTTAATTTCAACTCCGGTTCTGACTATACATGATGGCACTGAGGGTTTTGTCATTTACACTGATGTATCCAAGCACGGGTTAGGGTGTGTACTGATGCAACATGGAAAGATGATAGCTTATGCTTCAAGATAGTTGAAGACATATGAGCAGAATTATCTGACTCATAATTTAGAGCTCGCAGCAGTAGTGCACGCCTTAAAAATTTGGCGCCACTACTTGTATGGGAGTAAATGCGAGATCTACACTAATCGTAAGAGTCTGAAATATTTCTTTACTCAGAAGGAGTTGAACATGAGAAACGTTGATGGCTTGAGTTGGTGAAAGATTATGACTGCAATATTCTTTACCATCCGGGTAAAGCTAATGCTGTTGCAGACACATTAAACAGAAAGAATGATGGACATTTATTAGCATTGGGAATAATGCAAGACCAGCTGATTCGGAATTTCCAAAATTTGAGAATTAAGATGCGAGCCTCATCAACCTAAAGATCTGGTAGGTTAGCGAATTTGATTATCAAACCAGATTTAAGGGAACGAGTTACAGCTGCTCAAGAGAATGACAGCTTTCTGGAAAAGATCTGTAATGGAGTAGGGACTCCTCAGAGATTAGGATTTGAGATTGCTTCTGATTAAGCAATCATGTTTATGGGCCGACTCTGTGTTCCAAAGGATGAGAAAATTAGAAATGAAATTTTAACTGAAGCCCATTCTACTCCTTATGCAACACATCCAGGAGGGACAAAGATGTACAGAGACTTGCGTAACTCCTTCTGGTGGAGAAATATGAAAGGAGACATTGCAAAGTTTAGATCGGATGCCTGGTATGTCAACAGGTTAAAGCTGAGCACCAGAGGCCGTCAGGGTTACTTAACCCTTTGGATATACCTGAGTGGAAATGGGAAAATATTACGCTGGATTTTGTAGTGGGTCTACCTAGATCAGTAAGAGGTTACGATGTTATTTGCGTGATTATAGATCGACTAACAAAATCTGCTCATTTCTTACCGGTTTGGATGGCTCTCAGTGTAGATCAGTTAGCCCAAGTATATGTTAAGGAGATTGTGCGACTACATGGGGTACCGGTTTCCATTGTGTCAGATAGGGACCAGAGGTTTACTTCGAGATTATGGAAAAGTCAACAAATCGCCATGGGGACCTGGTTGAACTTTAGCACTACTTATTACCCGTAGACAGACGGACAGTCTGAGCGCACTATCCAGACACTAGAAGACATGTTGAGAGCCTGTGTGTTGGACCTAGGCGGAAAATGGGAAGATCGGAAGAGCGGTCGTGTAGGGAAAGAGTGTAGGCAATGGCAATGTTGATCACCAAGTTATTAGGATGAGGTTGGAGAAAGGAAATTACTTGAACCGGACTTGATAAGGGGGACAGTGACAAAGATCGAAAAGATTAGATTCAGAATTAAAGCAACTCAAGATAGACAGAAGAGTTATGCTGCTTTGAAAAGAAAGAATTGGGAGTTCCAAATCGGGGAGAAAGTGTTTCTCAAGGTAGCACCAATGAAGGGTGTCCTACAATTTGGCAAGAAAGGGAAATTATGACCCCGGTTTATAGGGCCGTTTGAGATATTGGAAATAGTCAGGAATGTAGCGTACCGTCTAGCCTTGCCGCCTGAGCTTTCAGTAGTACATAATGTTTTTCACATTTCATTATTGAAGAAGTACATCCTTGACTCGAGTCATGTGATGAACAATCAAGACGTTGAGATTCAGAAATACTTATCCTACAAGGAAACTCCTATACGCATTTTAGAGAAGAAAGTTTATGTCTTAAGAAATTGAGAGATTCCATTAGTCAAAGTCCAGTAGGGTAGAGATGAGAGTAATGACGTCACTTGGGAAAAAGAAGAAGAGATCCGTGAAAAATACCCTAACCTCATAGACCGAGTAAAATAAAATTTCGAGAACGAAATTTATTTTATCGGGGTAAGGTTGTAGAGACCAAAAACTTTAAAACTACAAATTTTACAATTTCAAATTCTTAAGTCGCGTCGCTACCAATTTCTTCGAATTTAATTCTTTAACCTAATTTAATTATACATAATAATAAAGATTTATCTTAAATAAGAATTTATTTATTTACCATTTAATGAGCCATTTAAATAAGTTAGCATAATTAATACTTTACAAATTTTCTTTTAGTCATTAGCCAACTTCTAATAAAATTTAATTACTTAATTACTTATTTCAATTTATTACAATTAAACCCAAGAATTTGAAAACTTTTCCACAAATGGTGGTCTTCATTCAACACCTTCATTCTCATGAAACCCTATACCCAAAATAAAGAATATAAGAAACTTGCTAGCCATTTTTTCCCCAGCCCAAAATCTGATCCAGTAGCCTCTTCCTCTCTAACGTTCACCTCTTTCTCCTTGTCTTTGGGTAATTTCTACAAGCATTCACCATTATCTTCATCACTCAGAAATTGCAAACAAAAGATTCATCCTTAAACTTCAATTCCAATCATACACACATTAATTTCATCCCTTACCAATCCATTTCAAACATCCAAATGATTCATGGAAAAAAACTTCGTACATACATATATATTAACACACACAGTGCCTTTTGCCAAAAACAAGCATTTTTCTCAATTTTCAACATTTGATACATTGCATTTGTAAAGTAGTTAGCAAGAAGAGAAATGGAACAAACAACACCCACCGTGCATTACCACCACCGTGCCCCACCACCACCGACGGCGATGGCTACTGCCGCCAACACCACCGCCATTTTCTGACATACCCCACTCCTAGCACCTCTAATTTACTAGAACTGTGATATGCGCTGACGATAAATTCTAACTAGAAGCTAGAATTTACCGTCAAGGCTCATAAACATACTAACTGTTCTAGAAAAATTTTGACATTATCTCCCCTAAATTAATAGCAACCAACCTGTGTAACACCCGTCGTCAAACCATTCACACCTCACAATATAATAATTGATGCCTGCTACAAGAAACCATACTTTCTAACATGAAAAAATATACTGACCCCAAATATGATTTACACGGATTCCCAATGCATACTAGTGACATTAAACATGTCACATCTGTGATTCACAATACTAACAAATCTCATAACCTTTTCTTTTCAATAACCCATTAGGTGGTGGCTTAAACTCTTGAAATAGCAGGCTCGGCCACAACGCGTTACCCCAAACTCCAATTGCTACCTGCTAAGAAAATCATTGAGAAACATATGAGCTAATAGCCCAGTGAGTGGAGTTTTGTAATAAACATACTTTAGAGAGTCGAAATACAACTTTTATAACATTTCAAATAAATGTGCAAGCCAACCTTTGGACTTTCATAATTTGAGATATAATTCCGGCATCACATGAACATTGAGAGAATCATTATATGTTCGAGAACATCATAAATATCATTTCATTTAATAATCGTCATATCATCATCAAGAATAAGTCAGCTCACATCAAAACATTTGTAGCATCATTAAAATGCCAGAAAATATCATGTAAATTCATTTAATTTCAAGAGTCATCATAAAATCCACCCCAAAGAGTATCCAACATCTCACGATCATAATAACAAGTCATACGCGCGTAGACACCAGCTTGGGCCATAGGTACGATATGACCCCTTCGCCCTATGAGGCACAATTAAACAGCTTGAACCATAGCTAGAACATAAGCCCCTTCGCCTGGGCGGAGTTCATTTGGTCAGCTTGAGCCATAGGCCCCTTCGCCCGTATGTGGCATATCATTTGGTTAACTTGAGCCATATAGGCCCCTTCGCCCGTAGGCGGCATATCATCACATTGAATACAAATTGGGGGTTTTCATACATCGTAAATCATGTCTTAACTCAAACATTTCTTTAAAATCATGAAGCATCATTTCATACAAACATTCACATGAACTTTTCTAAGAAATATCAACTTGCGTGAACTTTCATGAAAATAAATTCATCATAAAACATTACAAATTTCTGTGAAACCAAAGCATAATATACATTTTCATTTAGAAAGAAAAGAAGAGAAGAATCTCCACTCATCGGCTAAGTAGCATCCTTTCGTGTTTCATTTCCTTTTGATTTTTATCATTTCCTGTAACATTAGATAAAATGTCTACTTACCATCTAATTCCTCTCTATTTTCATAGTTCATACATATAACTCAATTCCCTTTCCAACAAGTAACTCAAATCCTTTACTTTTCCTTTGTTCACGGAGTCATATTCATTTCTAGTTTAAGTAAACATTTTATCACCATACACTAAATTAGAAAGTTCAATAATTACTCTTTATTTCTACACTTAACTAAATTCTTTTATTAAACATGAACACCACTTACTGAATCGCGACTTAGCTCACTCTTCAAACAAGGATCATTAAGTTTTTTCCCTGTTTGGGAATGCCCATTCAAAGCCATTTTAAAATGAAAAATGATGTATGTTTATGAAATTCTCCTAGAAAATAGGAAACTCATATATGTTCATCATACATGAAATTGAGCTCAAGAAAACCTCACTGGGAACACCAAAATATTTTTCTACTTCCCAAAATCTGTTCTCGGGTAGAAACTGACCAGCCTCACGAAACATGTCATAAAAACTCCTACCGATCTCCAAATGACTTCATTCAAATTTTGGATGATAGAAAACTCATAGAAGATCATTTTTGAACTTGTATCGTGTTAAAATTCAATATATACTGTTAGTTATGAACTTCCAAAGTCGATGGGTAGAATCAACCTTACATTATCTACTTCCAGCCTTAATTCTTTCATTAAGCTCATACATACATGCTTGGCTTCCTTGAATCTAATACTAACCTCTTATGATTCTCTTTTTATTAAAGATATGGCTTTCCTTCTTACAATTAATCCAACAACCTCATTTAGTTTAACAGACTACCATGAAATTCACCTTTAAGTTTCAAAGAATATCTCTTCAAGAAATTCAGCTTCCATTGTTCCTTTCTAAACCATGATTTTCAATTTCCCATTTATTCACTTTACCTAGTCCCTTTTCACTTAATTCATCAAAATATTAACTAACCTCAATTCATACTCATTTTCACATCTCATTATAGCCCAATCATGTTAAAGTTCAATGTTATGCATATAAGATATCTATTTCTTGTAGCCATCCTTAAGCACACTTTATCTAAGAAATTATCTTAATCCCATGAATTTAAAACCCAAATATCACTTTATTTACCTAAAATTCAGCTTTGATTTCCCTTTTCTTAAACCCATATTTACATCGTAAGCTTCATAACAACTTCAAAATTAATTATCCTCAATAACATTATTCCATATTTGCTCATATATCATCAAACCATCACATTATATAAAATTCTCAATTTCTCAATTTCTATGGTCAATGAAATTCAACACACAATGTATAATTGGTGCTAGAAATTAAAATTCATCCTTTTTGCAACACCAAAAACAATTACATAACCAGAATCATAAGAATAAGTCATAAATTCAGCACCTATTTGAAAACATATAAACCCTAAAAATAATGCATTGTCTTACCTATATGAAATTCCACAAGAAAATCAAGAGCCCAATGTCAACCACACAAACTAGATCAAGTTCCTTCATTTCTCCTTGCCTTTTTCTTCCTCTTTTCCTTTTTCTTCCTTCCATTTCTTTTCTTCCTACCGAAAAATCGTGGAGGTTGTGTGTGTTTTGTGTGAAATGTGTGTGTTTTATTCCAAATGCAGGAAAGTCTTGCATATCTAGGGAAATTTTCACTCAAGGCCCCTCCACTTTAGCAAGTAATATAAGTTGATCCTTGACAAAATCTTATTTACCCATAAATCTTTCAACATGTAATTATTCCTCTTTAATCCCTTGATAACTTAGATTTTGACCCAAATAATTTAATTTTGACATTGACTTAACTATTCCACCTTTAACTTTTGATCCATAAAATATGGAATGTCACATTTTCACCACCAAAAACTCCACTATTTCCACCCACTTCACAACTACAAACCAAGCCCAAACCTCTACCTTCATTTTTATGCAATTTATTTAAGGAAAATTTTAGATTTTGGGGCAAATTCTTGACCGAGTTCATCTCGATTTACTCCCTCTTCACCGTGCTAATGCCCGAAATCGTCCCTTGCAACCTTTGTCACCGCGTTGGGGACCAAGCGCCGTGTCTGGCGCGGGGTCACCGGTGTAGGTGAAGAATCCGGCAGCTCCTTCCATCCTCTGTTGCTTCTCTGGTTTCGAACAAAATGGGGGGTTGAGAAGGGTAAATAAAAGACTTTGGGGATATTTAATTTCAGCCCCCCAATGTTTTAAGATAATGTATTTGAGCCCTAAGTTTTCAGTTTTCTTTTAAATAAGTATATAAGCTTCGGTTTTGGTTATCTTTGGCCCCGAAATTTTGATCCCTTCCGAATGGACCCAGAAACTTGTATTTTATTTATTTTAGCCTATGAACTTTTATTTTCAATTAATTTGGTATCTTATTTTGAGATTCTTCCAAGATAGTTTGAAAGTTTAAAAGATCTTAATTTTAGTCTATGTTTAGACTTTATTTATTTAAACTCATAAACTAGCTTATACTTATTTTTTATTAAAGCCCTATTTTTAATTAAATATGAAATTTAATGATTTTAACTATTTAAATTCTAATTTTTAGATTATTGAATTTTTAGGATTTCTAAATTAGTTTAAATAAATTTATTTATTATTATACCTAAATTTTGGTTAATCCTTGATTTTTTAGTTTTCCTTAACTTTTAGGTATTAGCCACATTAGGCACTACACCCTTAAACATTTCATATATAGTCATTTTATTATAACTTAATTTTAAAAATATTTCTTTTTAAATAGTTCATTTCTCCAAAACAATTCCTAATTTGAGTTTTATATTTTTTTATAGGCGATGAGTGAAGAACAAAGTGAGTAGGTCTTGCCCATTAGCTCGACTCAGTGAAACTTGAGGTAGACTCTTTTCTAAAGATATTTTCTCACAAATATCGCTAATATTAATTGGTTGTTCTATGAATTGCATATAGAGCTATGATTTATGTTCTTATAAGTTATTTGCATGAGCATAATTGCTTTATGCATGAGATGAGACGAGATGAGACTTTTGCATATGATTTATTGCTATGCATAGATTTTACATGCACGCTCTATGATGTTACTATGCGCTCTAGTATTTTATATGCCTTAGGGCATGAGACGAGAGTCGGAAACCTGCATTTACCATACGATGCTTGTTTTCGAATAAAGACTATTTGAGACCTATAAGATGTGAATTGCATTTTTATGTGCATATTTATAGCATATATTGGTTAATATTGCGTTGAGTCTACTGAGTATTTTTATGAAATACTCATCCCTTCTGAAATTAATATTTTGCAAATTTGGAGTAAGAGGAGACGTCTTGAGCAATTGTGGCTTTCAAAATAAATTAAATTAGCTTTATTTTGAACGATTCAAACTTTGTTTAAGTACTTAGAAAACTTTTGGTGTCTTATGAAACAGTTTGACTTATCACTGACAAATTATCTTTTATATTATCACTATTGAATCAAGATATTTTCCACTTTATATCCACTCTTGATTTATTTTATTAAAAAGAGAGAAAATTTGGTAACACCTCAGGTACCTAGAACCCAGGGCGTTACATACACAATACAAAAACACTATAGAAAAAAGAGAGAAAAACACAAGAATTTCTAAGGTTCGGGGATCAAGTTCGAGATTCAAGAAGAAGAAGCTTAGTGCAAGTATTCTTCATCTTATTCAAAATCCAATTACCTGGGTTATGCACTTTATTTTATTTATTTTTGTTTTTCATTCATGAAGTGTAACTAAATTGATTTAAAGTTAAGATGAATGATGTAACCTAATTGAGACTATAGTCATGTTTTTCATGCTTAATTTATGCAATTAATTTATATATTAAATTCTTATTGCTATATTGTTTTGTCTTCATCTTTTTGGCCAATAGATGAATGAATCTAAGGACTTTTATTGAACTCGAGTGAGGAATGTTTAAGTTAGCTTATGCAATAAAAATCATTAATTTAGACAAGACAAAGAGATTTGCTTGTGGTTAGTGAGATCACCGTAAATTGAACTTTTGGAAAGGCTTTCATGAATTTCTTGTTGATTAATGCATTTAAGAGGGTTGATAACATGCTCACTTAGAGATAGGTGAGGGGCCTAATTAAATAGGATTAACGAGGTTCGAGAGGAGTAGTTAGTTAATTTAGTAAAATTCAATCGTTAACATAGATTAATTATCGCGAGACTTGATGGTCTAATTATGGTGAAGTGAGTCCTGACATATATCTATCATATAACTCCCTCTAAGTCCTTGTATATATTTTATTATCTTAATTTTATTAACTTGTTGTTTTATTTTCGTTTCTTAATAAAACTCAAGATTTGATATTCAAATAAAGCTGGAACTAATAATTTCGGTACTCATTCCGATCCTCGTGGGAACGATAACCTGAACTCATTGTTTACTGCATTACTTGTTCGACCTGTACACTTGCGGATTTCACACACACACATATTTTACCGAACAAGTTTTTGGCGCCGTTGCCGGGGATTGAGATTGATACCGATACCATTTAGTTTGAGCTTTACTTTGAATTTTATTTTTCTATTTGATTTGTTTGCCTTGTTCTTTTCAGGATGGATGATGGTTATGGCCAGTGCTCAAACGCTGGTTTGTCTATGAAAACAATTAAAGCGTATGGAGAATAGATGAATACTTTACTAGCCCAATTGAAGGAATATGAGAAGAATCTTGAGAGTCAGATGATAGAAACTGATTTAATGTATGATTATTGTTATACAAATCATACACTAAGTGATTGTCATGTTGCACATATAGCACTCCTTAGTGGATCTAATGTGTGAATTTTGTGGTGAATATCATGAGTTAAATGATTGTTCATATGTACGTTTAGCTCCACAATGGCACAAGCAGGTAAAATTTATGGGGAATGACGAAGGACAACAAGATAGAATCTCTCAAGTTATCAACCATTCTAATACTTTCCATGAAGAGAAAGTGCTAGAAACCTCCATTACAGAAGAAGGGCATGAGAAGGATAAGGAAGTGGTCTTAGAAAAGCAAGCTCCAAAAATCACTTTTGATGACGGGGCAATTGACAAACGGTCCTCTGATTTCAAGTGTTTGAAAATTGATTTTGTGATCCCATCTGATGAGGAGGTTGAAGTTTTTACAGTGTAATTTGAGATCAACAAAGATGTCAGTCCATATTTATAAGAAAAGAACACGGAAAATTTTTAGGGAAAACCTGAGGACATGAAAAAAGTCAATATTGGCAAGTTAGGCAGAGCATCAAAAGCTCTATTCAAAGTTCCCTAGAAAATTATTCCTAATAGTCGAGCTCTAGACTATAAATAGATCGGAAGTGGAGGCAACCCATTATTTGCATTGCATCACATGTATATTTTAGGACTTGCATTAGAAATTAAGACAAGTTTCCTTTATCTCGTTTATATTTAAATTTTAATTTACTATTATCTTTTTACTATTGCTAGAAATCATGGTTGTCCTATTCTTTTTATTATTTTGACAGTCTTTTCTCCTACTGCTGGAATTCAGACGAGCCATACTGGCCCTACTCTATCCGCCCCATCAGACCACAATCCAGACTTACCATCAGCCATACCCCATGAAGTTCTTAAAACCCTTTTATCCATATTTTTATTCTTTTTTATCTACATTGGGACAATGTAGAATTTAAGTGTGGGGAATGATTGTATGTGATTTATTTTACTTGGTTGATGTAAATTTTCTCTATCTCTTGGTATGTACTTAACCTACATATTGATCAAATTGTGTTAGTTGCACAATTATAATTCATAAGAAAAAAATTTGTGTTTGGTTGTTGCTGTGTTTAGGGAAAAAGATTATATATGTTGTTATGTTTTGTGTTTTGAAAAAAAAAAAACTATTGTATTTTGTGTACATGTGAGAAAGCAACTCTTGATCCTTAAGGACTAGATTTAACTAGAGTTTATCTTTGCTGGAATCAGGATTGTAGCCTTGCTAGAGGAAAAAAATTAAAACAAGTAGTTTTGTGCTTTTAGCTTGGAGAGATTCATAACATAATTGAAATAGTGTACTCCTAATGTCTATTTATTTGTTTTGCCTAGAATTGGTTATGGCTGGATTAGGTTGATAAATTTAACCTAATGAGATTTTTGAGCCTTAGACTGACACATCTTTTTTAGTCCCACTATCTTTGTTCATGTGTGATATTCTTCCATCGGTTTCTTTCTCTAGAACTTGCTTTATTTCTCTTGGAGGCTGCATTGATACATGTGTTATGTGAATATGATTAAAGCACTCTTTCTTGATTAACCATTTTAACCAAAAAGCATACGTTATCAATTAATTCTCTTTTGCATAATCCTTTTGAGCTTAATGGCCTATTTTTTCTTTACACCCTATAATACTAGTCTTAAGCCGGGAAAAAAAAGTATATATACCCTGACATTGCCAATGGACTAACGGATTGTTGATTGATTTTGCTGTTTGTGGTGGATAAGAAGTAAGTTGGGGGAGTATTAATTTGTTGATAAGGTTTTGATGAAAGTTGATGATACATGGGTAAGTGTGTTTATTATGTAAAAAAATGAAAGAGTTGAAAGAAAGAAAAAAACAAGAAGAATGATTTGTGCAAAAGGAGTAATGAAAAAAAAAGGTAGCTAGAAGAAAGAAAGAATGAAGGGAAAAAAAGGCAACAATGAAAAAAAAAAAAGGAGCAGGAATGATGAAAAAGGGGAGGAAATTGAAAATGAGAAAGAAAGAAAAGAAAAACAAAGAGAAAGGGAAGTTTCTTGTAAAGAAAAGAAAATTTTCCACGAAAAAGAAATTGAAATAAAGAAATTGAAATAAAGGGAAGTTTCCTTTTAAAATAAAGATTTGAGTTTCTTTTGAAAGTTGTGATATGGTCTGATTGTATAGATGATGCTAGAAGTTTTGAAAGAATAAAGGAAGTAGTGGTTTCACTTGATGAATGTTCTTAACTGTTATGAATTCGTGTTCCACAAGGTCCAACGGTTTATTAGCTCACTTCCCAAATTTTTTCACCTTAATCCTTAGCCCCGTTACAACCCTTAAAAGACCTTATAATTTGTGTCATGCGTGTGCACTTAAGTGGTGGAGAATGAGAAATTTTACAAGCCTATGGTAGAACTCTCCTATAGATAGAATTTTGAGCATAAACACTTAGCCCTTAAACACTTAGCCCTTAAACACTTGAGCGAAGAGTGAACTTATCCGTGAGAGTCGGCATGTCCGGGTTA
Source organism: Nyctanthes arbor-tristis (assembly GCA_963692815.1). Taxonomy (NCBI): domain Eukaryota; kingdom Viridiplantae; phylum Streptophyta; class Magnoliopsida; order Lamiales; family Oleaceae; genus Nyctanthes; species Nyctanthes arbor-tristis. The sequence goes on along the minus strand of CAVNYN010268749.1, from coordinate 5,862 downwards.
TGCCATTTAAGGTAAAAGCTTTGTTTTATTATTCTAATGGCTACTTGAAGACACTTGTTCATGACATTTTATGAGTTTTGCAGGGTTAATCAGTACTTGAAAGAGGAAAAAAGAGAGGAAAGAAAAAGAGTGAGAAATTTTCAAAACTCTTGCATTGCTTGGGAGACTTTTTATTTGACAGACTTACTCTCGAATGATTAAAAGAATTCTCTCATATGTGATGAAAGTTGAAGTATTGTGTCATTGTTCTTGTGTTTTGTTTGTTGTTTGAGGGCGAACACCGGTCTAAGTGTCAGGGAGTTTTATAGGTATTTATTTGTGATGTTTAAATCACCTATATATGTTGTTAATTATGTGATATTGTGTTTAAAAGTTTGTATTTACGTTCAAATTGGTGAATTACGTTCAAATTGGTTAAAATACAATAAGAAATCAATTTGAGCGAATTCGGATCAATTTATCAATAATTACGAAGTTTAGGGGTCAAAGTGAACAAGATGGAAAGTTGAAGGACAAAGGTGCATGCAGGCATCATGCGGCCACGTGCGTAACCGGAATAGATGGCCAGAATACCCATGGGCCGCATGGATTGCTCACGCGGCCGCATGGGTAGATTTCGCGAATTTTTTGTGTTTTCCTATTTTATTTAGAATTCTTTTTATGGCCAACTTAGTGTACTAATTTTATTCTTTTTATGGGTTTCCTTGGACCTTATATAGATGTCCAGACTAGTTTTGAGAGGAGAGTTACACAATACAAAAACACCATAGAAAAGAGTGAGAAAAATACAAGAATTTCAAAGGTTCAGGCATCAAGTTCGAGATTCAAGAAGGAGAAGCTTGGTGCAAGAGTTCTTCATCTTATTCAAGATCTAATTACCCAGGTTATGTGCTTTATTTTATTTATTTGTGTTTTTCATTTATGATATGTAACGAAATTGATTTAAAGTTAGGATGAACGATGTAATCTAGTTGGGACTATAGTCGTGTTTTTCATGTTTAATTTATGCAATTAATTTATATGTCAAATTTGTATTGGTATATTATTTTGTCTTCATCTTTTTGTCCAATAGATGAATAAATCTATAGACTTTTATTGAACTCGAGAGAGGAATGTTTAAGTTAGCTTATGCAATAAGAATCATTAATTTAGACAAGACAAAGAAATTTGCTTGTGGTTAGTGTGATCACCGTAGGTGGGAGGCTTACATGAATTTCTTGTTGATTAACACATTTAAGAATGTTGATAACGCGCTCACTTAGAGATAGGAGAGGGATAACGTGCTCACTTAGAGATAGGTGAGAGGCCTAATTAAATATCATTAACTAGCTTCGAGAGAAGCAGTTAGTTAATTTATTGATATCCAATCGTTAATATAGATTAATTGTCGCAAGACTTGGTGGTCTAATTAAGGTAAAGTCGTGAGTCTTGACATATGTTCATCATGTAACTCCCTCTAAATCTTTATATATATTTTATTTGCTTAATTTTATTAACTTATTATTTTATTTTCGTTTCTTAATAAAACTTAAGATTTGATCATTCAAATAAAGTTGAAACTAATAAATTTGGTACTCAATCCGATCCTCCTGGGAACGATAACTCGGACTCATTGTCCACTGTATTACTTGTTCGACCCGTACACTTACAGATTTCACACACATATTTTACTAAACATAGTTCAGCATGATTTGTAGAAGTGACAATTAAAGTTTGTTTGGTATATCTCCATGATATAGCAGTACCACCGCAAGTAAAGAGACCGCATCAGCATATCCGACTAATTTTGGCAGAGAAGAATTAGAATAGAATAATCGCATATCAATCGTTTTTCTAAGATAACGAAATATGTGTTTAATTCTGTTCCAATGCCTAATTGTTGGAGCCGAACTATATCTTACCAATATGTTAACTGCAAATGCTATGCTTGGCCTTGTGTTATTAGCAAGATACATGAAGGCACCAATAGCACTTAGGTATGGTACGTCACGACCAAGAATTTCCTCATTTCCTCCTCCTAGTCTAAAATGATCTTTATTTACATCGAGAGACCACACGATCATTGGAGTACTCAATGGATGTGCTTTGTCCATATAAACTCTTTTGAAGACTTTTTCAGTATAAGTCGATTGATGAACGAGAATTCCGTCATTTAAATGTTCAATTTGCAAACCAATGCGAAATTTTGTTTTTCCCAAATCTTTCATTTCAAATTCTTTCTTCAAATAATCAACTGCTTGTGGGGATCTCTTCAGGAGTTCCAGTTATGTTTAAATCATCGACACATATTGCAATGATGGTAAACCCAAGTGTTGATTTCTTTATAAAAACACATGGGCAAATGAGATCATTCTTATATCCTTCTTTCAACAAGTATTCATGGAGACGGTTATACCACATACGACCAGATTATTTTAAACCATATAGTGACCTCTGTAGTTTGATTAAAAATAATTCTTGAGGTCTTGAACTATATGATTCAGGCATTTTCAATCCTTCAGGGATTTTTATATAGATATCAGTGTCAAGCATGCCGTATAAATAGGCTGTGACCACATCCATTAGACGTATATCTAGTTTTTCAAATACAGTCAAACTAACTAGATATCTAAATGTAATGGCATCCCTTACGCGGGAGTATGTTTGTTCATAATCAATACCAGACCTTTGAGATAATCCTTGTACCACAAGTCATGCTTTGAATCTAGCGACTTCATTTTTCTCACATCCCTCATTTAAAACCAACAGGCTTTTTCCCTTTAGGGGTTTGAATAATAGGCCAAAAACTTTGCGGTTTTCTAATGAATCCAATTCAGCTTGTATAGCCTCTTTCCATTTTTGCCAATCACTTCTACGTCGACATTCTTCAACGAATTTTGGTTCTTCATCCTCATTGTCAATTATAATACTAAACGTAACATTGCATGCAAAAGTATTGTCGACATTTATTTCTTTTCGGTTCCACCTATTTCCCGTATGAACATAATTTATCGAGATCTCTTTAATATCATTATTCTCAGGTACCTAAACTTCTTCTGGAGTTTCTTGATTATGTTCTACAAGAGTACTTACCTCAACATGACCATCTTGATTAGGTGCTCCCTTTTTCTTTCAGGGATTTTTATCTTTGGAACCGGCTGGCCTACCACACTTCAAGCGTACTTTAGATTCATTGGTCATGGATTGTCCTTCTTGGGAATCAATTTTAAGTGGAGTATTTTCAGCTGGAATGTGAGACTTGGTTATTCTTTTAAGGTCAGTAAATGCATCTGGTAATTGATTGGCTATACTTTGTAAATAAATAATCTTTTGAACTTCTTGTTCACATTGTCCATTACGAGGATCAAGTTTAGACAAAGATGATGCATTCCTAGTCTCTTTTTCCAACTTGTTCTTTTCTCCCCCTAATGCTGGGAATACGTTCTCGTCAAAATGGCAGTCGACAAATTGTGCTGTTAAAAAAATCTCGCGTTTAGGGTTCAAGATATTTTATTATGGAGGGTGATTCATACCCTACATATATTCCCAGTCTCCTTTGAGAACTTATCTTAGTACGTTGTGGTGGAGCAATAGATACATATACAGTACAACCAAAGATTCTTAGATAGGAAATATTTGGTTCCTGACCAAAAACCAATTGCAATGGAGAGAACTTATGATAAGATATTGACCTGATGCGTATAAGTGCTTCAAAATACAAAATAGCATGTCCCAATGCTGCAACAGAGAGATTTGTTCTCATAAGTAAAGGTTTGGCAATCAATTAAAGGCGTTTAATTAATGATTCTACTAGACCATTTTGTGTATGAATATGAGCTACAGAATGTTCAACTTTTATCCCAATTGATACACAATAATCATTGAAAGCTTAGGATGTAAATTCACTAGCATTATCAAGTCGAATTGTCTTGATTGGATATTCTGGAAACTGTGTTCATAGTCGAACAATTTGAGCAAGCAATCTCGCAAACGCCAGGTTACGAGTAGATAATAGACTTACATGTGACCATATAGTTGATGCATCTATTAAAACCATCATGTAACATCCCGCAAAATCTTAAAAACAAATTGAGCAATATTGTGGTCGTTATTTTGATAATGATCGGACAATTAATTGAATTGCAAATTTACAAGATTATCAAGAATTAGAATGTGACAACGTGATTGTATCGAATTGCATCAATTGTAAGAATATAAAATTGTTACTCAAATAAACGTCAAGAATTAGAATGTGATAACGTGATCGTATTGAATTGCATTAATTGAAAAGTTACAGGACTTGTCACTCGAATGAATACCAAGGATTAAAAAGTAACTATTGACAATGATTGAACAGCCACGTGAGTTTGCTATTGACAATGTGATTGTTATATTGAATAACCATGTGAAATTGCATCAATAATGTCACAAGATTCAAAGATTGTTACTCAAGTGATGCCTAGAGACAAAAATGTGGTGATTGGTTAGTATGACTTAAAATATAACCACCTAATTGAAAAAACATATTAAGTAGAAGGACCTCAAGTAACATAGATCAAAGTACAATGACTTAATTATAAGATAATACAAAGTTTAAGGACTTCTAGAGCAATAAACGAGTGAATCTCGTTTCGCCACATCATCTATACTGCACCAGATCGCACCACGTGTCGCATTCTGATAAGCGGAACTCAAAGATTTATTAAAAAAAACTAAATCCTAACAATTATAAATAGTCCAAAGGGGTCCTCAAAGTTCTCCCAATATCCAACCTTTCCCCTCTCTACTCCAAACTAACAAAATTCGTCCAAAACTATGGTAGGGAGGAAAACAACCCTAAAAACCCACTAAACACTTAGTTTTACACTTGAAAAAGACTCATTTTCCATATATAGGAAGATTCAAACTCAAAGAACAACTTTAATTAAGGAATATGAATGTTTTGAAGGCACTTGTCAACAACTTGTCAATAATCTTTGGAAGAATCAAGATTAAAGAGGTGAGTAACTAATACTTTGATTCCCTTCTTGCATTCATGAAGCTTTGATAAGATAAACAGGGATTTTGACATGGATTTTGAGATATTGTTATCTTGAAAGGAATGATCAATTTATTGCACTTGGATCACTAGTTAATGTTATACCCGTCTTGTCTTTGCTTTGCTTTGTTTTGTTGTCATACTAGGAGTCATCTAATGATACCCAGATGGATGATGATTAGTATGGTATTTACTTTGTATTTGTATTTCTTTATGTGAAAATTCCGGTAGGGGTCAACCGGGATTTGAATGTAGATCCACTTGAATGTACATGGCCATGATTGAATTGGTATTGAATGATATGATTACGCCCTATGGGTAGTAGTTTAACTAGTGATAGGGCCCTCTAATGCTCCAAAGGTTTTGTGCATTTCATGTTTTCTTGAAAAGGAATTTCAAGAATGAAAAGCGAATAAGAGAGTTTTGTTACTCATTGAGTACTTTGTACTCACTTCCCATTTTTCTACAATTTTGTAGATAATTGAAGACGTGATCTTTGGAAAGCAAGCCATGAGTTGAAGCATGTTCGCGAACAAGAGTAGAGTTTTGCATGTAGTGGAAACCGGTCTTTGAAATTACTATGAGAATGCACTTTTTACCTAAGAATAAATTATGAGTTTCATACCTTTTGAGTTAATAAGTATGTCCACCTATCTATAGATATATATATATATACACACACACACACTAGTACAACACGTGCGTTGCACGTATTTCATATCATTTTTAGCTTTAATCCGCGTGAATTAAATGGTTGATTGTATTCAAGATATGTATATTCTTTTTTAATTATTAATGATAATGCAAACTAAATAAAAAAATGAAATGTATTGTTATGAATAAAG